>CM028346.1:39446252-39714889 GCA_016618105.1 Dendrobium huoshanense | reverse complement strand
CTGGGAGGAAAATCCAATTCAGAGAGGAACAGTAAGGGAACAAGGTCTCACAGATGCTAGTGATGAACGATTAACAATGGTGTAGCGCAATTGTTGGTTGTAGAGGCGGGGAGTGGCGAAGGTGGTCCACGATAGGTGGTGGCGAAGGTGGGCATTAGGGGTGTCAAAAATTGACACGACACGAAAACTCGACTCACTCGATCTGGATTTTTTTAGGTAAGGGTGGGTGGGGTTTGAGTCTGGATTTCCAACCTATTTCAATTTTTGGGTTAAGTTCATATCAATCTGAAAATCTGATTTAGGCCTAATTTTGATCAGCTTTGGCACGTGTACGTGCTCATGACTCGTGATTCATGGCCACTTGAATACTCAAATGTTTGATTATTGGGCTGTTGATTTAGGTTTAGCGATTTAACCCATTCATTATTTCATTTTGAGTTTTCAAGTCTTCGGCGCTCTCAGTGGGGTGACATTTTCAATTTTTTTTCTGACATTTAGATTTTAGGGTTATTCGCACATTCGGTTTAGAGATTTATTCCTTCCAATTTAAAGAAGTTAGTGATTTGATTTTTTCAGTCTTTAGCTTTTGCATTGAGATTTGAGGGCTTAGAGCCTTTGATATGCCAGTTAGGGCGGCGTATTTTTCATTATTTTTGTTTGATTTTTTTAGGGCTTTGTATATTTTAGGGTTTTTTTTTAATTATGTAATTAAACAATTGTAGAGATTTAGCTAGCAGTAGTCATCACATATTTTTTAGGGCTTACCGCTTTGTTACCTTGTGTCTATGTATTTGTGGTCAATGGTGGGGATAAATATTAAACATGAAAATGTAAAAATACATGTTAGCTTAAATCAAGAGCATATACTGTATTATCTACATTTACTAAATTAAGCGTAATGAAATTGCCGCCCCAGATGGTAATAGAGAATTAGAAATATCAAATATTCATTGCTTACTAGCTTTTCATTAATTATTGGATGAGCTGGAGGAGTTATTCATTAAAGCTTTCTAGTTGTACCATCGTATAAATCATATATCTATATTTTTTTTGTGACAATGAAGCACTGTTTTTAGGCCAGTGAAAACCCCGGTCGACCTAGCATGCAACCCACACCAATTCACACGGACAAACACTAAGGTTTTCACTGCTTGCCAAGATAATTAGAAATATAAAAAATTATGATAACTTATATAAATCATAATTTAGAATTATATATGTTTAATACTTTTTAAGTGTTTAATAATCTTCCTTTTGCAGTTAATTCAACTTGAAGAGTAATAGTTTGAGCTTGTAAGTTGTAATTTGAGTTTGTAAGTTATAAGTTATTTTTTGTATATTTGAGTTTGTAATATAAGCTTGTAAGTTATAATTTGAGCTCCTAAGTTATTATGTAATTTGAGTTTAATTATAATGTATTATGTAAAAATTGTAAAGTTTATAATGAAATTTACTTATTGCCACTTGCCAAATGTCAATATATGTTGCTGCAATATTAATGTATCATATATGTAATTTTTTTTTGCAAATTTAATCAATGTATTATATTTCGAGTTTAATCAGCTTAACTAACTCGAACCAGGTCAGGTTCATGTTAGAAAAAGTGACCTGACTACAAAATCGGGTTGGGTAAAATACTGACGGGTCAAACTTCGAGATAGTTTGAGACAGCCTCTGGTGTCATTTCTTTTTTTTTTTTTTTCTCTGAGCTTGTGGTGAGAGCTCGCTTGATAGAGAATGATCTGACGGCTACATAGTAGCGGTGGACTGTTAGTAGGAAGAGGTTCAGTGGTGAGATTTCTAGTAGTTTCTATTTTGAAAATTAGAGTATATTTATATATGAAGAGTTCAAGAAAGGTAGACAATCTTTATATTTGACAACTCTGAAATTTGAGAAATTTGTTCGTCTCAAGATATGTAACACTATGCTTATCTCAATTTTTAAAAATTCACAATTTTTATCAAATTTTTTTATTAAATTTTATTTTCATTACTGGAAAATATGTATAACTTTGCACTGGTAAAGCTTTCACCGCATAATTTTTTCTATATTATAGATATTAAGATTATGAGCATTTTAAATATTTTTTGAAATTTTTACAATGGAAATTTTGAAATTTGTAAGATTTTTATTGAATAAAAAATTATATGGATGCTAAAAAATTATATTAGAGTTCCATTGAAGTCTTAAAATAATGTTCTATATGATCTCTGGTAATTTGTTTATTTCTTAAAAATGTATATTTTTGCTTATTAGAAATTTTAGTTGCCTACCGTTATAAAAATTTATGTAATTTTGACACATGCTCAATTACAATTTAACTGATATAATATGAGAAAAAATGAGCATGTATGATAAAATTATATATGCTTGGAGAGATAAGGGGCTAAAATCTTTTGAAATTATATATGTGTCAGGGAATATTTTGATGCTTATAAGACATGTTCTTATGATTATAACTTATAACTCATGTTCTGATGCCTAGACTTCTCTTTTAAAATATTGCCTAATATTAAATGGCGGCAGAATTTCTAATTTAAACTAATTGTCCTATACGATATAAATCATGTAGTACAATTAGTTCATCTTAATTTTTATTTTAATTTTCTTAATTTAAATACTTTAATTAATTTTTGAAAGAACATATTATACAATACGATAAAGACCGTCAAATACGAGCTTCAGGAAAAAGTAAAACCTTGTGTTTCACTTGCCCTGCGTGTCTGTGCCCAATTGTTAAGCTAACATACACCTTTTACAATATATTGACTAAAGAAAAATAAAAATACAAACTCTTACAAAAATCAATCCTATACTAATCAACCTTGAGCCTTGATCCTTTAATGTTGCTTTATGTATGTTATATTTGAAATCTTAGTACACACAGAAAAAAAAACATATGTAATCATAATAAGTAGAAAAAACTATACAAAGTCCAATAATATTTGTTATCATCAGAACATAAGTTCAGACTTCCGAATTACAACACAATCAAGCTAAAAGCTAAGAAAGGTTGTTTGTTTAAATTTATTTCTTTCATACATAAAATTTGGGAAGTTCATTCTTTGGTAAAATGTTGAGTTGTGAAACAAAATTGTTTAATGAAACATAGCTGCTGTTTTGTTAAGTCATTTAATTTGAGTGGGGAATTAGAACTACAAGAATTTGAGTATAAGATAAAAGGTCTAAGTCCTATATATCTTGGAGAGTTGGATCTTGAGCTTAGACTTGTTGATCATCTGCTTAATAAAGTTAAGTAAATTATATTTGTATCTTTTGTACATGTAATTAATGATTCAATATTTATTTGTCTTTGTAAAAATTTTGCCAGCATCGTTGCTTCTGATCCTGAGAAAATATTGTTTCATGTAAATTCTATTAGGTTAAAATATTCTCACTTATATTTGATCAAGATGAAAATTTTACACACGAGCGCAATAAATATTTACTTAATATTTATAGTAAAAATTTATCATATTTATTCATGTAATATTTCCTCATTATTGAGGATATTCTATTTTATTGTATTTCCATTATTATTTAATTCTCTTGCCTTTATATAGTTGTATTTGTATTAGCACAAAATCAATGGAACAAAAATATAACCTTTTAGAATTTCTAGTATTGCAAGAAATAAGGATCATTCTTGTGGGAGAAATTGATCGACTAGAGTTGCAGAAATTTCAGTAGTCCGTACTAGCACCTAGCTAACAAAAAATTTAAAGAGATTTCCCACTTCTTTTAAACTCTCTGACAGCCAATTTGAGGTCTGGGAATTTTTTGGCCTAGCAATTTTGAATTATATTAGCTCATATTTTGTGCTCTCTTACAACTGCTCGCACAACATCTTCACTGTAAACCATGCCACCCATTTCGCGCTTGTTGATCACTAGAATGTGTCTTATTCGATTTTTGTTAGTCAATTAAGACTTTGTATGAGACAAATTTTTTACTGCTTTCTAAAATAACATTTAATATATACATATATTTTTGAAAGCAATGAAAAAAAATCGAATCTTGAGCTTAAAGTCATTAGAATATTTATCACCGACAACCATCAATCACATCAATGGAAGAAATTTTGTTCCACAAAGAAGATTAAACTCCAATATTCAAATAACATTTCTTGAAACTCCAATTTCTATACATCTGCCTTTAAACAAATTTATACATCAACAACAACTCAGTTAAATAACCATTTTTCTAGAAACTTATAAATTAACAACACCCCAATCAAACAATGCTAAAGAGAAAAAGAGTCAAATAGTAGCATATTTCCATCTATGCCTATTCAATTTCAAGCGGAATCTTATTAGCTGAAGGCATAGGCGTGGCACCATTCATCACCGCCGATCGACACATTAGAAAAGTTGGATGTTGTGATAGCCATGTATTCACACAGATGGCATGAAATAAATCTCCGCAATCCGATAAAAGTCTCAATGGCTTATCCCTCCTTCCTCATCATCATAGTTGACAAGGCTCACTAACGACCGACACACCGGATAAGTTGGAGGTTATCACAACCATGGATCCACACACATGGCATGAAATAAATGCCCATAATCTGATAAAAGCCTTAATATGCCTCACCCTCCCCTTCCATCTTCATAGTGGACATGGCATTTTGAGCATTACATGATTGGAATTGAATGAATACTGTAGCTGGTATGGAAATGCTGTAATAAAATAGTTAATAATTAATCACAGGCAGTTATGAACTGTCCTGTAGTATTAACAGCTACGGGGGGAGGAAGAGAGAGAGAGAGAGAGAGAGAGAGAGAGAGAGACTCACTAACCTGAGAGCACGGCCACGGAAGCAAAGAAGACGCAGGCTGAAATTGTTTTTCTCTGCATAAGATATGAGATGAATGAAGCTATTCATTTCGTTCTTGATAGAGTTAAAAGTGACAAAAGATAAAATTATAAATAATTTGACATATATTTATATAAAGTAAACTTATTTACATTACTCCAAAAGGTGACACTTCGCATATCGCTCCTATGAAGCGCTCGAATAAATGCTTGTAAAGCACTCGAAAAATACTCTTACAACAAACACACATGAAAAAAGAAGAAAATTAAAAATTTATTTTAATACTCAATGTTCAACTATTTTTACATACCTCATGATTTTTTATCCCCACAAAAGATTTAAAATAAGAAGTTTTCATATATCTCCATGATCTAATAAAAAATAACTAGTTACAGTTCTCCCAATACATAATATTTGGAATCAACTTTTGATTACAAAAATTTCAGGTGAAAATTTCTTCAAAGAAGTAAGAGGTTGCATTAAGAACAACCAACACTGGCTGGTAAAAAAAGCCAAAGACTTTGACTGTTTGCAGCAATTTGGCGACATGAAATATCAAGGATTGTAGCAGACATTGCTTTGAAGGAATTTCCCAAGATTTTCGCAATCTGGAACCATAGTGTGGATCTCCTATGTGCTAGGCTGAGGGCTAGGAAGAGAAGTGTGCATTGCAACTTGTTCCCAAAGATCCTATTATTTCTATATCTTTCATACATAATAGATCACAGAGGATACCGCCATTTTATAAAATTGATCATCTTAGAATTTGCATTATACTGCCCATTTAACCAATCAAACACTTGCGAAATATTAGGCCTAAGCAGAAATTTTCATTCCAGGAATTATGCTAGTCAGGATTGAGAAGGAGTAAGAGCATTCAAAGTATAAATGAGATACCGTTTCGTCGTGGGTGTGACAGAGACAACATAAGCTTGGTACGAAACATTCCTGAGACGAAGAGCCTCATCAGTTTTGAGACCCCCCATAATGGCAAGCCAAGCGTACACAGCAAATTTTAGAACATTCTTTTGTGCCAAATCATTTTATACCAGCAACAACCTGAGATTTCTGAATGAAATTCCTCCATAAAATTTTTAAATTGGTCTTTCTCCTTATCTCATAGCAAACAGGGGCCCTCACCAGCAATAACATTAATACCCACAAAAACATCCCTCAAACCGGAGGTGAAATAATCAGGTAAAACCCAGCCAGAATCAGATATGATATTGCTAAGAGAAATATCAAGAATTTGAGGCAAAGTGACGCTACCAAAAAATCAGACAGGTTGCAATTTTCATACCAATGATCCCATTTCAAAGAAATAGGAGCAGCCTTAGTAATTCTAAACTTAAAGCAGTGTTTGGCCAAGTTTGCCGTAAGGCAAATAGATTTCCATATGTTTGAAGCAGCAGCCAGAGGAGGTTTCCAAGGCGATCTGTATTTATTCAACAGCCATGCAGATAATAGAGAAGATCAGTTGTACATCCGTAAAATCACATAGCAGTTATAAGAAAATTGCATGACAGGAATAGAAGAAATGCCCAATCCACCTTTAGAGAAAGGCAAGCAAACTTTATTTCAGGCAATCATATGCAGCTTTTTGTTTGAATTAACATCCCAAAAAATAAAACCTGGAACTAGTTTTCTTGAAGAATTTGTGCACAGATTTAGGCAAAATGGCACCCCGGATCCAGTAAGCAATTGTATTTTGAATAGTAAATTTCAGATATTGTAGCCTACCGGCAAGGGAAATAAGATTAGCTTTCCAACCACTTTATATACTTCCAACCACTTTATATACTTCATTGATTGAATTAAAAGTAATATGAAGAGAGAATTATATGTTTTGTAAAATGTTTGCCCTCGATAAACATTTACATATTTAAAAATTGTTTCTCTGCTCCTCTCTCTTGAATTTTAAGCATAAACCGCACAAAAGAAAATGGGTTTTCCATGGAAACTGGCATCTTTTCAATTTTCTGTTTGAATTTTAAGCATAAACCGCACAAAAGAAATGTGTTTTCTATGGAAACTGACATCTCCAACCGAACTCCAAACACTTGAATGACGCTCCTGGCCAGCTCCAGCCGAACCCCAAAATTTCCGCTATTTGGCTGCGGGTGAACAGTGGGACGCCAATATTGATGTTGCGCTGTTCATCTCCGCCATTTTTACCTCTCTACCGAACTTGCCGCGGGAAAGAAGAGGCGACCGTTACCTGCAAAATGGTGAAAAATGCGTTTGATTCGAGATGAATCATGACATTTTATAGTTTTACGATATTTTAGAGTGAAAAATGAGATTAAAAATGAGATTTTCGCTTGGAGATGCTCTGGGCAACTGCATTTTGCCTAAAATCGTTCTTATGCTTTATGTTTTTTAGCAAAACGAGCTACCCATTCACGTTTTTTTATCCTTTTTAAAATTTTAATTATAATGTATTAATGTGTTCCTTACTTCCTTCTACTAATTTATACCTAAAGCCTGATTCTTTTAAAAATTTGTCTGGCTTTTGTTAGTTATATTTATGTGAATAAAACTTTACAATATTGTGCAGAAGTCATGATGCAAGGGTTATGCTGACTAATCCACCCGTTGTTGCCATCTTCATTAATATACTACCAGTTCTCGAGAAGTCAAATGTCCTGAATATTTATTACAAGTATTTAAAATTTAAAATAAATATTATAAACCAATCCCTCGTTATTTTATTCATAATATTTACATCAACCTAACTGAATGTTATTGTTGCTAGATAAGAAAAAATAGAGGGTTATTGATGCGGTGCATCTTAGTTAAAGAGGACCTTAAGAATAGCTTATCTAATTTAGTACCTTTTTCTAGAGAGTTCTAGGCATTTCTATTATATTGTTATAAATAGCTGCTATAGGTAGAAGAAAAATATGAATTAGTATTTTTGGAATTTGAAACAGTTTTCACTATTTTTTTTTGTCTCCAAGAGCTGTTTAGCTCTTCTTCTTCTCCATCATGCTTCTTTGGTGATTCTCCCCACATCAGATGGTATCAGAGCGAGGTATGACCCTTGACGTGGATCAGGGCCCTGGGCTGCTGCTGCATCAACCCTTGACGTCGATCGGGGTTTTGGATGCTTGGGAAAGGCCATGTATGAAGCTAGGCTGTTGACGACGTTCGAAGCCTCCACCAGCCGGCAACCATACCGGCGAATCTACACATCCCCCGCTGGCAACAATACTAGCGATTTCATCTTCTGGCAATCATACCAGAATGAATCCTTCGATGGCAACCATATCGTCGGACATCTCCACACGCGATCTACCTGTCCGCGACCTTGGCCGCGTTCCTCGCAATCGACTTGCAACGTCGACCTGCGATCTGTGCCCGTGCTTGTCCAGTTCGTGTGAACGGCTACGATGGCGTCCACGACACTTGCGACAGCAGGCATCCACTCCGATCATCTTCCGCACATCTCGCCGCCACCTCCTTTGCAACAACAGACGCTCCGCTACTCCCACCATCTATTCATTTCCCACCGTCCAAAACCTGTTTGAACATATCAGCCTCATCACAGAGTTTCACGAACTGCACTTCCAATACTGTTTCGTTCGATTGTCTCTGCTCGCGCAACACCAGTCGCATCAGCATCTGTCTCCATACACGACTGCGACGTCCCGCCCTTGTGCCTCCCCAACTCTTCCCTGTTCGACCTTTTTCTGTTCAACCATAAAAAACAGGGATGAAAACAACAAGAATTAGGGGAAAAATGAGCTCAACCTCAAACCACAATGATGACAAGATAGTTGAAACAGTAATGGTGGGAAGATACATCGAGACAGAAAATGAAGGAGAGAAGAAGACAGCCAAGTCTCACTTCTCGTCCCTTCTCTGGCATGGTAGCTCTGACGCCTGGTTTAGTTGTGCCTCTAACAAGTTTGCTCAGGTGCTTCTCATCTTACCTTACTCCTCCAAGCTCGGCATGCTCTGCAATATCCTATTCCAGGTTCTTTATGGTCTCATGGGAACCTGGATTGCATATCTTATAAGCATTCTTTATGTGGAGTACAGAACTAGGATGGAGAGGGAAAAGGTTGATTTCATAAATGGTTTGAAGTTATTGAAGGATTACTTGGAAAGCATTGGAGAAAGTTTGTACGCCGAATGCGGCTGCATCGCAACTGCAGAGAAGGTGTTTGGCAAAATGCATCACAACTGGGGAAGAAGTTATAGATGCTGCACGGGCAGCAAATGTTCATGGTTTTTTTAGTGAGCTTCCGGATGGGTACAAGACGCCTGTTGGGTAAAAAAGGTGTGCAACTCTCTCGAGAATAGAAGCAGAGGATTGCAATGACAAGAGCAGTGCTGATGGACCATCCCGACGGATAAGCAATAAAGAATTAACTCTAAGTTCCATCCGACTGAGTCGGATTTTTCAGATGCAGGGGGAAAATGATGCGGTGCATCTTAGTTAAAAGAGGTCCTTAGGAATAGCTTATCTAATTTAGTACCTTTTTCTAGAGAGTTCTAGGCATTTCTATTATATTGTTATAAATAGCTGCTATAGGTAGAAGAAAAGTATGCATTAGTATTTTTGGAATTTGAAACAGTTTTCACAGTTTTTTTTGGTCTCCAAGAGCTGTTTAGCTCTTCTTCTTCTCCATCATGCTTCTTTGGTGATTCTCCCCACATCAGTTATATTAGATATTTACAATCATCATAAAATTTGTTGATTAAAGCCTAATTTGTGATGGATTTTTTTACTGTTTATTAGTACAAAAATTTTTAATTCAAAAAATTTTTTGTACTAATAAATTGCTTTAGAAATTAACAAAAAAACTATCTCAAATAAAGCTTAAGACTTACATCATTGTTGTATTTATATCAACTTAATTTCTATTTATTTCAATATAATAATAATAATAATAATAATATATTCATGAATGGTGTTAATATTTTAGAAAAATTTTAGGGTTTAAAGTTGTAATTCCATGAAAAGAAATAATACTTCTATTAAATTTGGTTTGTTAGATGTACCAAAATGTTTTTCATTTCAGATGTTGGTCTCAGATGGGTACTTGCAGGTCAAATTTATGTTTTTTTTTTTTAATTTTAATTTTTTTTATTTATTGTGTGAAAATAGATTATATTTGAGGAAGTTTTGAGATGAGTTTTGGAGTAATGTTGTTTGTTAATTACAGGGATAGTTATTGTCACTCGTTTGGCTTAATTAAATTTGGCTAAAAAAATAATTTGGAAATTTAAATATAAAGATATATTTACCTACCATCAAAAAAATATTTCTTTATAAACTTTATATTAAATATATTAAAATGAACTATCTAATTGAGTACTTTTTAGTTTTGCACGTTTTAAAATTATTCATCTTGTAATGAGAGACAATAGC
Source organism: Dendrobium huoshanense (assembly GCA_016618105.1). Classification (NCBI taxonomy): domain Eukaryota; kingdom Viridiplantae; phylum Streptophyta; class Magnoliopsida; order Asparagales; family Orchidaceae; genus Dendrobium; species Dendrobium huoshanense. The sequence continues at coordinate 39,704,692 of CM028346.1, read as the reverse complement.
GCGCTATTTACATTTACAAAGAAAAAAGGTTGTTTTAAAAAAGCATATTTCTTAGAGCTGTCAATTTTTGACACGATCCGAAACACGACCCGAATCCGATCCGGAAAAATCCGGGTTCGGGTCAACCCGAACCCGAAAGGGGTCGGGTTCAGGTTGAACAAATCAACCCGTTTTAAAAATCGGGTCAGGTTCGGGTTGACCCAGCAACCCGAACTTGACCCGAAAGTGACACAAAAACTCATATTTGACCCGAAAACCCGAGATTGACCCGATTTTGACCCGAAAATTAGCAATTTTAGGTCAACTTCGAGTCATTCGTGTCGGTTCGGGTTGACCCGGACCCGAATCGGGTCGGGTTCGGGTCCAGAAACCTGACCCGTTTTTAAAAACGGGTCGGGTCGGGTTGACCCGAAAAGTGCCGGGTCAGTTCCGGGTTCGACCCGAACCCGACCCGCTGACCAGAATTGACACCCCTAATATCTGGGCCCACACACAAGTGGGCAGTTTGTTTTATCTGCCGCCCTATAATAGAAAAGTTGGCTTCTACTTTTATAATGTTTTGTCCTTGGTGGTGGGAGGCGCGATGGGTTTATGATATTTGTAGAAGAGTCTTCTGTTGGTGAATTTAGGTTAGGAATGGTCAAACTGGGATTGCTAGTGGGATGAGTAATGAGAGCAGGCATTTTATGGACCATAGGAGGTGGGAATTATAGGATTATCTAAGAGAGTTAGATCCACAACAACAACAATAATATCAAGCCTTTATCCCACCACGTGGGGTCGGCTACATGAATTCTTTTTCTCTATTGTGTCCTATTAAAAGTCAAATTCTCGTTTAAATCTAATAAAGAAATGTCATTACTAATATTTTCTAACCAAGTCTTTTTAGGTCTACCTCTACTTTTCTTAAGATTAGTCAAATCTAATACTTCTACTCTCTTAACCAGGTCATCGAAAGGTCGCTATTTTATGTGACCAAACCATCTTAGGACTCTCTCTAATCTTATCTTCTACTGGAGCTAATCCAACCTTTCACGTATATGCTCATTTCGTATCCTATATCTAAGGCTAAAGTCACTCATCCACCTGAGCATCCTCATCACTGTCACACTTATCTTAGTATTATGCTTCTTTTTTAACGGCCAACATTCGACACCATAAATCATTGCAGGCCTCACTACCATCTTATAGAATATTCCCTTAAATTTGAGGGGTACTTTTCTATCACATAACAAACCCGATGCATTCCTCCACTTCAACCATCCAACTTGAATTCTGTTGATAATATCCTCATCTATTTCACCATCACTCTGAACAATAGATCCAAGATATCTAGTGTAACACCCCAAGATCCGTGTAGCGAAAGGATTCATCTGATTTTTTTTTTCTCATTTGCTGTTCATATCAATCCATACATACATATATCCAGAGCCAGAGATAATTACATTACAGAAAAGAAACTACAGCGGATACTAATTCACAAAATATACAACAGTCAAAGTACAGTCAAAAGAAATAATACACTAGCCATACAGGCTACAAAAGAAAGCCTACCAAGGCTACAAAAGAAAAGCTACGGAACTCGGCAGAAAGATCGTCAAACTGGAGGCCCTGCACCTGAAATCATTAACCACATATAATGAGCTTACAAAGCCCAGCAGGTCACCAAAGCCTACAACTGAAATCAAAGCACGACACTGAAAACAATATGCAGGTTAATCAACTCAAGTCAAATCAATCAATCGGACATGATCAATGAGTCAATGCAATACAGAAATCAATAGTCAATAAAACCAACCAATGCTAACGGCAAGCAATTCGATAAATCAATTCAATCAATCAATGTTCGTCAATCAAATCATTACGGTCAAATCAGTACGATCTAATCAATGAAGTCAAACGAGAAAAACGATATGAAACAATAAATCTATAAACGGTCAATACGGTGTAGAACAGTAGCAACAGTGAATCCATCAAATCTATAGGCAGCAGTACAATAAATCTATAAGCAGTAGTACGATGTCCATACTATCAATGCAATATCTATATCCATCCATTTCTATATCAATGCTCAGTGGAATCAATACTCAGTAGTCAATCGATGAAATCAATGAAATCCGTACAATAGTAAATCAATTCGATAAATCCAATCAATATCAATAAACCGATCCGACATCAATAAATCAATACAAATCAGGAAATCTAATGCGATGCAATATCATGTACATGCAATTTCATACACTGGTCTTACTCGACAAGCCCAAACACTAGTCATGATGCTGTTGTAGTTATCAATCGTTCAATATCAATAGTGCTGTTGTAGTGGTCAATCTATATCAATAGTGCTGTTGTAGTTCGTTCAATATCAATAGTGCTGTTGTAGTTCGTTCAATATCAATAGTGCTGTTGTAGTTCGTTCAATACACGTTGGTTTCTATAACCAACGTTCAACTAGGTTTCCACTTGTCTTTCAGCAATCAATCAATCAATGCAATAATCGATGCAATAAGCAATATTAAAGAAATCGAGAACGATCACATCAATAGTCAAAGGCAGATCAATTCAATCTATCAATTCCGGGAAAATCAGAAATCATACGAAAATCGGGCAGAGTAATGGTAGTCTATCGAAATTACACAAAAAGCCTACAAAAAGATAAATTCTAAATTTCACCAAATTACAACAGAATAACCACGGCATCAATGCAAGACTATCAATCTATAGAATCCAAATCAAATCAAGTCCTGATAATTTTCTATTCAATTAAAATCACGTAGAATCAATTCCGACCGGTAAAATCTTCGTAGAATACAGTCAAATCGTGTACAATAATCATATCTATAACATACTAAAAGTTGTGCGGTGAAAGTCTTATCAAATCAAAACCATGTCGAAAAGTCGACTACGAAAACACAAAACAGATCACATCTCGGTCAAAACACAATATCTTCGAAAACAGAAGTAAGGTTCGGAGTCCTTACCACGAGATAAACAAACTATCCAACAGCAACGAACGACGAAAATCGCTCCGCGGGCCTCGAAATCGGACTTCTTCCTTTGCTTTCCTTCTCTTTCTCTCTCCTCAGATATTTTGATTTTAAAAAATGTTTTTCTCTCTCCTCAAAACGAGCTCATTTCCCTTAAGTAATGCTCATATCGGCCCGGCCGATCGTCTCGATCGTCCTGGACGATCAGACCAAAATCCCATCGTCCTGGGACGATTTTTCAGGACGATAATTACTATTCATAGGCGATAAAAACCCCTACTCACTGACTTGTGCCATCCACTGATCGTCCCGGGACGATACCTCGATCGGCCTGGACGATTTCATCCAGAAATCATTCCAGAAGCACTCCAGAAATCAGCTATTCAATGCACTGATCGGCCTGGACGATCTCAACTTCGTCCTGGCCGATCCTGGGAGGAAAATCACTTTTCCAGAAGCTACAGCAAAGGAACGAGGTCTTACATCTAGAACGTGTACTCTTATTGATGACTTGATCACCCAAAGTCATAATCCTATCACTTCTATATATTCCATTTTAGATCTACTCAAGCGAAAACCTTTAGACTCTAAGATTGACCTCCATAATATCGTCTAAGAGAGTTAGATCCGAAGAGGCATAAGGAACAGAGTTATCAGTTGGAACTAAAGAATCGCAGCGACAGCAAGGGAGTCCATAAGAGAGATAGGGAGCAGATGGTTGTTGCTTAGGAGCAGTCAGACTCAAAAAGAAAGAGAAGAAAATGGAAGCTACTATTAGAATACAACCAATGTGTAATATCTTGTATTGCCATTTATATTACCTTCCCTATAGCCTGTAAGGAAAATGGCCTATAAATACATCTACTACTGTATTAACAAAGACATGAATAAAATAATATCATTCTCCTCTGTCTTGCTGTTCATCCGCTCATCATCTATGAGTTACAGGTTTGAAAGTTTCTACATGGTATCAGACGTGGCTTGACGATTCCGGCGACTCATGGCATCGCTCACCACCTCCTCTTCCGGCGAAATCCAGACCGACTCCCCGTCACAATCCCCGGTTTTTTCTTCCTCCCTCAAGTTTATTCTCTCCAATCTCAAGAACATTGTCCAAAACCCTCTTTCACCTGACAATTATTCTCTATGGAAATCTCAAGTGCTCAAGATATGTCGAGCAAATAGTTTCGATTCCTATCTTGATCCAAATCATCCGATTCCTGAGAAATTTCTTGTTTCTTCAACCGGATCTACATCCTCAAATCCTTCCTACATGCAATGGCGCCTCAACGATCAAAATCTTGCGGCCGCCATTTGCTCCACCATATCTGCCTCAATTTTACCTTACGTTCTTGATCTTGAAACTTCTTCCGCTATTTGGACCGTGCTTCAAACTCGTTTCCAATCTACAAACCGATCAAAGGTCATTCAACTCAAGAATGAGCTCTATCACACCTCTTTAAAGAATTCCTCCATGATTCAGTATCTTAACGAAATAAAAACTCTGGTTGATCAAATAGCCACAGCTGGGTCTCAAATTGATCCCGAGGACGTTATTCATCACATCTTGAATGGACTTCCTCCGACTTATCAGTCGTTCAAAACGACCATCCGGACCATGACTAATTCTCTAAATCTTGATCATCTTTACTCCTTACTCATAAGCGAGTAAATTCACATCGCATCCGATGCCGCTCGGTTTGTTACACCAAATTTATCGGACACCGCTCTTTTCTCCTCTCGCGGCCGTGGACGTCGCGGCAGAGGCCGCTCAGGAGGTTCTCGGCCTGCATCCACACAGGTACCAGTCATCTGTCAGATTTGTCTTAAACGAGGCCACAATGCATCAGACTGTTGGCATCGGCTCAACGCTCAATACGTGCCGACGACTTCACACCAACCACAGAAAGCTCTGGCGGCCGAATCCACTCAAGCTTATAACGACTGTTGGTATCTTGATTCCGGCGCATCATCCCATATGACCAAATCTTTGGAGAATCTCTCGGTCTCAAATCCGTATCATGGAACGGACGGTATCACCATTGGCGACGGGAGCTCCGTTAGCATAGCTCACTCCGGCAAAGGCTTGCTACCGACTCCCTCCCGTAAGCTAAATCTGTCTCATATTCTTCACACACCGGCACTGCACTACAATTTACTCTCAATTTCTCAGCTAACTCGCGACAATAATATTTCTATCAATTTCGACCCTAACGGATTTGTTTTTAAGGACTTGACGAATCATCAAATTCTGCTTAAAGGGCCTTGCAAGAACGGTCTATATCCCATTTCTTTGCCAGCTGCAGTATCTCGGCACCATGCACTCTACAACAGCAAGCAATGTAACTCGGTTTGGCATGCCCGTCTGGGGCATCCGAACAAGAACCTACTAAATCGTATAGCAGCTTGTAATCCCGACCTCCGTATTAATAAATCGAATGACAAATGTCATTCTTGCTATATGAACAAAGGTCATAAAATTCCTTTTGAAATGTCTACTAATCGTGAAAATTCTGCTCTTGCTTTAATTCACTCTGATGTATGGGGTCCTGCCCCTATGTTATCGCACTCGGGTTTCCTATACTACGTGATCTTTATCGATGATTTTTCTCGCTATACATGGATTTTTCCTATCCGAAACAAAAATGATGTAAATGTTGTTTTTGTTCAATTTAAGAATTTCATAGAACTTGCTCTATCCTCCAAGATCAAGAAGTTTCAATTGGATGGAGGCGGCAAGTATGTTAATACTCAATTCACTCATTTCCTTCAAAACAATGGCATTCAACATCGCATAGCTTGTCCGTACACCCCAGAACAAAATGGCATATCGGAGCGTAAGCATCGACAAATCGTGGAAACGGCAAGAACCCTTCTTCACACAGCTTATGTTCCTTTTACTTTCTGGCCGGACGCTATGGTAACTTCTGTCCACTTAATTAACAAACTTCCCAACTCTGCCATCAAGTTCAAGTCTCCACATGAAATGCTGTTTAAAATTCGTCCTGACTACACTATGCTTCGCACATTTGGATGCGCTTGTTTCCCCTTAACTCCCCCACCTCAGCGTCACAAACTTCTTCCCAAAGCTCAACCGTGTGTATTTCTTGGCTACTCTGACTCCTACAAAGGATATAAGTGTTTTAATCGTGTAACAAATAAAATTTATGTCTCCCGACACGTTACGTTTGACGAAATTGTTTTTCCTTTTGCAGAGCAACAGCCCAGTTCTACGGCCTCTCCAGCTCAAATTTCTCCTCTATTTTTAACACCTATCTCGGCAATTCGGCAATCTCCAACTAACGATCCACCTATTACCCAGCCACAGCCACCATCTCCTATATCAAATACCTCCAATTCTATAACCGTCCCAGCACTCTCCAGCTCTCCGTCTCTGCCTCTCAATCGACCACCTGATCCGCCGTCCATGCATCCCATGGTCACCAGAGGTAAAACGGGCTCTTTGAAACCTATCAATCGTCTCAATCTTTTTCATTCCACCACTACCGAAAATGAACCGTCAGCTCCTTCCACTTACACCAAAGCAAGCAAACTTCCCGTATGGCGTCGAGCCATGGCAGACGAGTTCTTTGCATTACAAACTCAAGGCACTTGGAGCCTAGTCCCGCAGCCAGCTAATTCTTCTATACTAGGCTGTAAATGGACCTATCGATTCAAGCTTCATTCCGATGGTTCGATTGCCAAGCACAAGGCCCGCCTGGTTGCCCTGGGAAATCATCAAGAATTCGGCCTGGATTACACTGACACCTTTAGCCCAGTGGCTAAACTTCCCACTATCCGCATCTTATTGACGGTCGCCTTACACAATGACTGGCAAATTCAACAACTGGATGTCGCTAACGCTTTTCTTCATGGCTCACTCTCGGAAACAGTCTATATGCGACAACCCAAAGGCTTTGAGGACAACACCAACCCAGATCATGTCTGTCGGCTTCACAAGGCTATTTACGGCCTCAAACAAGCACCGCGACAATGATATAACACGCTAACCTCTTTTCTTGTGACTATTGGCTTCACTCACAGCAAATCCGATCCGTCTCTCCTTCTCTTTAACAAATGCAACGTTCATTTATTTCTGCTCATTTATGTAGACGATATATTACTAACGGGAAACGACACTACTGCTATCAATAATATCATACTACAACTGCAAAATAAATTTTTTATGAAAATTTTGGGACCAGTATCTTCGTTTCTTGGTATTCAAATTACCCGTACACCACATCAATTTTTTCTAACGCAAAAACAATATGCCCAATCTATTCTTCACACTGCTCAGCTCTCTGTGTGCAAACCCTTATCAAATCCTACGTGCACGAAACTACCGCAAGCATTTGGTTCCGATCCAGTTCTTGATGATCCGAACATGTATCGTCGTATCACCGGCTCTTTGCAATACTTGACGCTCACACGTTCGGACATCTCCTTCAGTGTAAATCTACTATCCCAACATATGCATCATCCTCAGCCGCAACATGTCTATCTCTTGAAACGTCTTCTTCGTTACATCCAAGGTACGCTTAATCTCGGTATTCCTATTCTAAAATCTAACTTACGGTTATCGGCATATTCTGATGCAGACTGGGCCGGCGACCCCATCTCACGGAAATCCACATCCGGCTATTGCTCTTATCTCGGCAACACACTGATCTCCTGGACGGTCAAGAAACAGACTACTGTGGCTCGCTCGTCCACAGAGTCTGAATATCGCTCGCTCGCGGCTCTTGCAGCCGACGTCATATGGATTCGACGCTTGTTAGACGACTTCGGAATACCTCAAGAATCTCCCACGGATCTGTTTTGTGACAATACGTCAGCTATAGCTTTAGCAAACAACCCCGTATTTCATGCCCGCACTAAGCACATTGAAATAGTCCACAGGTTCGTTCGGGATCATATTCAGCAAGGAACTATTCGAATTCTACCTATTAGCACAAAAGATCAAGTGGCCGACATACTTACTAAATCACTCTCTACTCCAAGATTTCACGAACTACGCTTCAAACTGAACGTCGTGCAAGACTCGTCCGTTTGAGGGGGGGCTATTAGAATACAACCAATGTGTAATATCTTGTATTGCCATTTATATTACCTTCCCTATAGCCTGTAAGGAAAATGGCCTATAAATACATCTACTACTGTATTAACAAAGACATGAATAAAATAATATCATTCTCCTCTGTCTTGCTGTTCATCCGCTCATCATCTATGAGTTACAGGTTTGAAAGTTTCTACAGCTACTCCCTTTAAAGGGTTTGCTTTTCTTTCAACTCCTCAGAAAGCTCAGTTTAATAAGAATAATAGCGCATGTACCTTTCAGTCGAAGAAATGAGTAAGGACAATTCATCTATTGTTTAAACATGTCAACACTACACAGGTGCAAGTGTGCAACATGCATACATAAATACACTTTAGTTTTGAAATCTTGCCTCCTAACAAATTTAGTATGATAGATTTAAGCCGATTCCTATCATTTAGTTGGGTTTAACTTTTAACTCTTCTTGAGTGATTTTAGATGAAGAGTTTAGGCCCAAAAAGGAGAGAATAAACTAGCTTAAACTTGAGTTGAAAAGCTACTGCTAACTTGCTGTAAAAGCTTAGATTTTCATTGTAAAAGCTGAGAAAAAACTAGCTTAAACTTGTATTATAGGCTACTAGAAGAGATTGAAAGCACCAAGCATATTCTTACGAAGCTCTTCAAACGGTCTACGAAAAGCTGGAAAGTTTGGACTTCTCTAATTGGTAGGTGGAACGTGGATGGTAAAAATTTCCGGTTAGTCGGTCAAGCCGGTTTTAAGGGAGCATGCGATCATTCTCATTAGGTATTTTCCTTCTCCATTTTTTTGTTAATATTTTGTTGCTCTTTTTGAATTGAGGAGGCTGAGAAGAGGTAACACATATATATATATATATATATATATATATATTTTTTTTTTTTTTTTCAGAAACAATTGCTCTTACTTAATCTGTGGTTTTGTAATTTTATTGATCTTTATCAGGAACACTAGCTTCAAGAAGTAATAATGGAAGCTTTCAAGGCAAGGTAACACAAGCTAATACATAAAGGAATCATACAAATAAAAGTATCTGAAAAAATATTCGATCTAAAGCATCTTTGAAGAAGCGAAGTTCAGGTATAGCATTAGGAAAAATAAAAGTAACTGAAATCAAACAAGCTTTATATTTATACAATTTTTATTAATCGATCTAAAGCATCTCAGGAAATCAACTGAAATGAATTAAATCTATACCTGTCGGAATAGTTCATTTCAGTTGATTTAATTAATTTCAAGAAATCAAATCAACTATAGCATCTCAGGAAATCAACTGCAATGAATTAAATCAAACAAGCTTTAGTTCAATGTATAGCAGTTGGTAAAATAATCGATCTAAAACATTTCAGCAAATCAAGCTAAAATGCTGCATGTAAATATAAAATTTCGCAAGAAACTAAAGCGTATCAGTAAACAAAAAAATTCGCATTAAATGCTACATGAAATCAAACTAAACTAAAGCATCTCTGGAGAAGATTAAAGCTGGAAATTGAACTAAAATTCTACAGGGAAAATAAAATTTTGCAAGAAAGGACTCTAGTTGCTAAAATAGAACCGAAGTTCAGGTAAGCCCGCATACAATAGAAGTTCGGGCTTGAGCAATGATTCGGCGAGAGACCCAAGCTGATTACGAAGCTGTTCGAACACAAAAACGGCATAGCAAGATGGAGAAGAGCATACTTGTATGAACAGATTGAGGAGCCGATCGAGCGAGAGGAAGAGGAGGCAAAGGCGTTGTGAGCTGATCGAGCGAGAGTAAGAGGAGAAGACGGTCGGCTTTTAAGTGTTAGGTATGTAAAAATCCCTAACATTTTAAAGATGAATGCTTTATATTGCTTAATTCAACTGTAATATGCATATATGATATGATAAGTATATAAGTGATAGACTTGATAGGTGTTGTATATGACAAATGATAAATCAAACAATGATATATATGATAGATGTAATCTATGATTAATAACTGATAAGAATGATGATACGTAAGATACCGAAACAATCCAAATTTTATGAAATTAACTAAAAATGATACATCTAAATTTTTTTTGAATTGGAGCATAGTGATGCTAATCCTTTGAGCGCTGTGGCGTTACATATATATCGTATTTTTATTTTATTTTATTTCAGTACTAGCAAATAATTATACATGATTATAATGATTGTATATGTTATTTTGGGGGTTTGGTGTAAATATTTGATGAAAAAAAATGTAAATATATTATTTTATTGCAATTTGGCTGTTGATTGAAATGAGAAAGATATACAATTCTCCAAATTTAGATTTTAGGACTTGGCACATAGTTTTTTCTTAGCTTTTACAACAAGTTAGCAGTAGCTTTTCAACTCAAGGTTAAGCTAGTTTTTTCTCTCCTTGTTGTGCCAAAACTCTTCATCTAAAATCACTCAAGCAGAGTAAAAGTTAAACCCAACTGACTAAAAGGAATCGGCATGAATCTATCAAACTAAATTTGTTATGAGGCAAGATTTCAAAACTAAAGTGTATTTATGTATGTATGTTGCACCTGCGTAGTGTTGACATGTATAAACAGTAGATGAATTGTCCTCACTCATTTCTTCGACTGAAAGGTATCTGCGCTATTATTCTTATTAAACTGAGCTTTTCGAGGAGTTGAAAGAAAAGCAAACCCTTTAAAGGACACTACCTTCCATTTTCTTCTCTTTCTTATTTGAGTCTGACTGCTCCTAAGCGACAACCATATGCTCCCTATCTTTCTTATGGACTCCCTTGCTCTCGCTGTGACTCTTTAGTTCATACTTAAGCTACCTGTCCGTCCAATCCTCCTTCACAGCCAACCGTGGTTCAACCTACCAGAGGAAGAAGTCGGAGTAGAGTTCCACGTGCCCCCTCATGCCCACGTGTGTGTGGGCCCAGGACTTCAAAGAAATATGATTTTTTTAAACAACATTTTTTCTTTGTCTATATAAATAGCACGCTATTGTCTCTCATAACAAGGAACTTTTATTTGGTCCGGTGCAAGGAGCTAGAGGAAGGTTCGGTTTTGCCTAAAAAAGTGCAAATACCGAGTTTTTTGAAAAAATATCGAGTTTTTCAAAAAACTCGGTATTTGCACTTTTTTACCTATTTTTGCCTAAAACCGAACCTTCCTCTACATCCAGTGAAAGGACGTAATAATTGTTCCATTACAAGATGTATAATTTTAAAACGTGCAAAACTAAAAATTACTAAATTAGATAGTTCATTTTAAAATATTTAATATAAATTTTATAAAGAAATATTTGTTGATGGTAAGTAAATATATCTCTATATTTTAATTTCCAAATTATTTTTTTAACCAAATTTAATGAATCCAAACGAGTGATAATAACTATCCCTGTAATTAACAACTAACATTACTCCAAAACTCATCTCAAAACTTCCTAAAATTTAATCTTTTTTCACACAATAAATAAAAAATTTAGCACATCTAACAAACCAAATTTAATAGAATTATTATTTCTTTTCATGAAATTACAAATTTAAACCCTTCAATTTTTCTAAAATATTGTCACCATTCATGTTATATTATTTATTATTATTATTGTTGCGTCCAGAAGTATTCGCGGCGGTAGAGAAATATAAAGTTTATCATCTTAGTATTGTACGAAAATCCGACACGCAATCAGATAAGAGAGAGGGTCTAGCATTTATGAGACATCAAGATTTTTACGTCGAAAACTCCTTAAAAGGGGGAAAAACCACGGGGCCTAGCCCAGTTTGAATGAATCCACTAGTATTGCAGTCGATTACAAATGAGACCCTTCCTTGGGAGAAGGCCTTAGCTTGACGTACGTTTTATAGAGTACATTACATGATATATATGAATACAAATAATCACTATTGTCATGTTCGTTTGGCCGGGAGGATCGTAGTCGGCTGGCGATGATGGTCAGAGGGCTTGTAGTCGGTGGGCGACATAAGTCAGGAGGACCGTAGTCGGCTGGCGACGGAGGTCAGAAGGACTGTAGTCGGCGGATGACGTAAGTCAGGAAGATCGTAGTCGATGGGCGACAGAGGTCGAAAAGATTATAGTCGGCGGGCGACATAAGTCAGGAAGACCGTAGTCGACGGGCAACGGAGATCGGAAAGACTGTAGTCGGTGGGCGACGTAAGTCAAAAGGACCGTAGTCGGCGGGCGATATAGGTCGGAAAGACTTTAGTCGGCGACGAAGATCAGAAGGACAGCATCAAGTAGAAGTCCAATAATGGAAAGAAATCCATCTTCGTGTAGACGTCCAGCAAAGTCCAATAACCGGTAGAATACCGGCGTCGGGTAGAAACTTGGCGAAGAGTGAAGGTCCGACGTCGGGTAGAAGTCCGACATTTGTTGGTGGCAGAGGAGAACTCCGGCTTCACTTGGACGGAGTTTCGGCGCCAGGAGGGAACTCTGTTGCAAATTAGGAAGAATTTCTGCATCACGTGGAAGTTGGGCAGAATTCCTGCGTTCTCCCAAATATCACGCAGAATTCCGGCGTGTTCGTGCGGCAGGACGAACTCCGGCGGTGGTCGAGGAGGAGAGGATCCTTCCTTTCCCCTTCTTCTTCTTCTTCTTTCCTTCTTCTTCTCTCTCTTCAGTTGAGTTTCTCTTGTGAAGAATGAGGGCTCTATTTATAGTTTTTCTGGAGTGGCATGGCTTGTAAATATGCGTGAGATCAGAGGAGAACAGAGAGTGGTTGAATGGACGGCTGATATTGAATCCTTTGATCATACACCATTCGTAAACCATTTGAAGGCCTTAGTGATGTCGGAATCCGGCGATCTTGGGCTCTTTGGATTTGACTCGTCGAGCCGTTCGATTCGACTATAAGCTCGCCAAAATCAAAGACCGTTTGGTAACTCAAATTGTGGTTTGAACCTTCCAATAGCGCTTTAGGTCCTTGATTTGGACTCATTTGGGCTCGGATTGAGTCAAATTTGGTGTCGTTGGGTTCGTATTTCTGAGATGCTCAGTTTGACTATAATATTGCTTAAATCAAAGTTCAGGTGCTCCCGAATTTAATTTTTGAAGTTTTCAACTAGCTTTTTGCGTCGAGATTCGTGCCCGATCAAGATAATTTTTGCATGACATATCAGTTGCCATCCTATTTTCGGACGTCGAAGCTCCAGGAGTCCGAAAATATATGGGTCGACAATTTGTTTTAGCCGAAACGTTAAAAATTGCATTCCAAAAATTAAATGCTTGTTCAAACTTGATCGTAGAGGCCTCGTTGAGCTCTGAAAGTGTCGAAATCGAGTCCGGAACTTCGAAAAACGTGTCGGAGGATCCCAAAAATATTGAATTTGGTCGGTCCGGGCCAAAAATTGGAGCCCGGGAACAATTGATGGCCAAACCGGCCGGCCGGCGGGCCGGCCGCCGCCCGCTGCCGGCGGTGCTGGTGAGCGCGCCGAGCGAACAGGCAATTGCTGGCCGAAATTCAAAATTTGTTTTTTTTTTAATTGAGCGTGTGGGACCTAAAAAATTGCAAAAAAATCTTAAAAAAACTCCTAAAAATTCCGAAAAAATTAGGAAAAATTCAGAAAAATTTGAAAAATTCTGGAGAACTCTAGAAACTTCCCCTCTTCTCTCCAAAAAAGTATAAATAGGCCCCCTATGCCTTTAAAAAAATTGCCTCTTCTCTTCTTTTCTCCCTCAGGCTCTTTGCCGGTTGAGGCTTCCGCTATTTGCGAATGGGAAATTTTTTTTGCTCGAATTAGCGCCCCTCCTCTTGTGCAGGAGTTACGAGATTTTTCTTCCTTCTCCCACGGCTTTCTGACGGTTGAGGCTTCCGCTATTTGCGAGTGAGAAATTTTCCCTGCTCGACTTAGCGCCCCTCCTCTCGTGCAGGAGTTACGAGATTTTTCTTCCTTCCCCCACGGCTTTCTGACGGTTGAGACTTCCGCTATATTAATGAAGATGGCAACAATGGGTGGATTAGTCAGTATAACGCATGCATCATGACTTCTACTTTTATTCATGGCATTTTATAAAAAGGAGAAGGGATTAAATGTTAATTAGCTTAAGAAGTAATCTAATGAAAAAATTTAGAAAGAGGCAAATACGAAACTTAATGATTAGGTTTCTACTTTGACCGGGATTTCAAAGAAAACCAGAACATTAAATTACGGCTTCTTAAAAAATCGGAATTCCTTAATCCGATTTCTTAAGAAATAGAATTTTTATGATCCGGTTTCTTAAGAAAAAGAATATATATTTTATAAATTGTTATATCAGTACCCGTTCGAGTGAAGAAGAGGCGACGAGTCGTCGGAGAAGCTTTCACGCGAGGAAAAGAACCGACTTGCTGAGATCGAGGTGGGGTTTTGACAGGAACAGAGCGGTAAAGTTAGGATTTGTTTGGCAACCAGCCGGACTTATAATTTGTTTCACTCGTTGTTTGTCAACTTATGTGACATGAAGGTGGACAGCGACATTCCAACTATGTTACTCAACCAACAAGACTTTCATTAGTTATATTGTGATAGGGCATTTTATAAAAAGGAGCACGGATTAAGTTTTAATTAGCTTAAGGAGTAGCTCAATGAAAACTTTTAAAAAGGAGCAAATATAAAACTTAATTATCCGGTTTCTCGGAATTTCATTGTTATGTTTCTACTTTGACCTGAATTTCAAAGGAAATCGGAACATTAAATTATGTTTTCTTAAAAAATCAGAAATTCTTAATCCAATTTCTTAAGAAACAGGATTTTTATGATCCAATTTCTTAAGAAACCTAATAAATATATATTTTATAAATTGTTATATCTTATATAATAAATTTAGATTTAATAAATTTATAAAATGTTATAATTTTATATTAAAAACTTTTTAAATTTTATATAAACTTATAAACTAATAATTAAATAATAATTTATTAAATGCCCTATCACAATATAACTAACGATGTCCCGCTGATTAGGTAACATAGTTGGAATGTCGCCGTCCACCTCCAGGTCACATGAGTTGATAAACAACGAGTGAAAGAAATTATAAGTCATGTTGCTTGCCAAACAACCCCTAAGCTTTACCGCTCAGTTCCCGTCAAAACCGCACCCCGATCTCAGGCTCTCGGCGAGCTGGTTCTTTTCCCCTCGTGAAAGCTTCTCCGACGACCCGTCGCTTCTTCTTCGCTCTAGCAGGTACTGATGCCTATCCACTCTCCTTCTTGCGATACTCTTTCTTCTGCCCTGCCTTTCACGAGCCCTAGGTCTTCTCTCCAAGACCAAGGAAGGTAGCACCGCCAGCAGCTTTATTTATTTATTGGCTTCTTTGATTGTTATTTTACGCAAGATGCTTCTTCCTGTGCTCTTTACCGTATTCATTATTGACAGAATTGGATTTTGGATGTGTTCCAGTTCTTTGTACTCATGATCAGGGTAGTGGCCAGTGGGTATTCTCATTACCATCCTATTTGTCTATTTTAGATTCCTGATCCTACAGCAATCACTGAGAGGAGAAAGTAAGTCTTTTGTATTAAATTTTACTATAGCGCGATCAGATGTATATATACACATGTGCAAGTAGAAAATGCAATGACAAAAATACCCTAGATAGTTACATAAAGTAAAATGGGTTGCTGGAGTGTAGAGGAAGTGGCGGCAAGCTCTGTCGAGTGGCAGAGCAGAGGTTGACGATCTGTGAGCTGGAATGCAGTGGTAGTAGAGCTGAAATACTCTTATCAGCTCCTACTAAACTTTTTATGAGAACTTGGTGTATCAATGTAATGGATTGATTGCATCAGAATAATTCTGCAAATTTTAATAGAAATTAAACGAGTTATAACGAAAAGGTCCAATAGAGCTGGAATAAAACCATCATTATAAGTCAAATAAAATCATGTAAACTGGATATAAAACCATCATTATAAGTCAAATAACAAGAATGGTGAAATTCACATCTCAATATTTCAATTCAATGATTAGATTAACATCAGGTAAATCTCAATATTTCTTCCTGATCCTTTCAGGGAAACTTACAATCAAGAAATGTATAACACAAATCTTTCAGCCACCAACCAAGCAAACCTAAACGAAGTAATTAAATTTTCACCAACTCCCTCGTATGATCACGATTATGCCGTAACATTGCCAAATGAATCTCATAAGCCTACATAGTAAACAAATGAATAGGATAACAGAAGACCAACTAGCCAAATTCCAGTAACTCCAGAAATAATGCCAGAAGGAAGAACCTAATAGTTGGAGTAATAAACAACTAAAGAAGCGAAAAAAATAAAGCCGAAGAGGGGAGGGGAGGCCTCCTCGATATTGGGCACGAGAAAGGCAGGACACAATAAAAAATATCAAGTGAATGAGTGGGGAGGCGTGAGTGCCTGCTTGAGCGCCAAAGAGGCAAGGACTTAATTATGCAAGTTTTAAATTCTGCTAAAGAATGCTTGGGTTGTTAGATGTCTTTAGGCCAATATGAGTTCAGTTGATTGTATTAAAATAATAGAAAGAATAGCATTTGTGAAAAAAAGATGATAAAAAATCAACTTAGGTGATCTGAATATGTAAAATGGAGGGTAGAAGACAATGAGACAAGGAGATGGAATAAATATCATAGTAACTTGGAAGAAAAAGTAATGCCAATCTAAAAGTTTGTATTTGTTGGGAATGCAATGCAGGTGTATTGATTCTTCTTCTTTTTTTTTTTTTCATAGTTCATTTCAAATATAAAGTATGCCTATGATGTTGATCCAATTGAGAATAAGTTTGATTAACTACTAAATGGGCTCAATTCAATCAACATCATAACCAATGCAAGTTTCACATATTTTTATTATTGCTATAGTCTGGGATTACTAAAGCCTAGGAAATCCCAGTTCTTTCAAGATTTGTTACAATCTCGTATTGTTATGGTTCCAGATTGCTACGATCATGAGAAATTCCTTCTAAGGTAATGTCTGCTACAATCTTTGATCTTTCATGTCTCGCCAAATTGCTGCAAATAGTCAAAGTCTTTGGCTTTTGTTTACACCAGTGTTAAGTTGTTCTTAATGCAGCCTCTTACTTTCTTTGAAGAAAAATTCGCCTAAAAGTTTTGTAATCAAAAGTTGATTCCAAATGTTTATGTATTGGGAGAACTATAACTAGTTATTTTTTATTAGATCATGGAGATATATGAAAACTTCTTATTTTAAGTCTTTTGTGGGAAAAACAAAACAAAATTCATGAGGTATGTAAAAATATTTGAACATTGAGTATTATAAGAAAATTTTAATTTTCTTCTTTTTTTTTTTTTCATGTGTGTTGGTTATATGGGTATTTTTTGAGTGCTTTACAAGTGTTATTAGTGCGCTTCATAAGAGTGATATGCAAAGTGATATGCAAAGTGACACATTTTAGAGTAATGTAAAGCAGTGGGCCCCACGCACATGAGCTGTTCGTTTTATCTGTTGCCAGATGACAGAAAAGTTGGCTTCTGGTTTTATAATGTTTTGTCCTTGGTGGTGGAGGTGCGGCGGGTTCGGAGTAACGGACAGCGACTCCAACTCCATAGTAAACTTAGATACAAACACTGATTAAAAAAAAAGTTATAATTCATGTTAATAGAGAAGTTTAAAGTAGATTTATATGGCTTATTGTTATGTTTCATATAGTCAAGATTTTGCTCGTCAACTTTTGCATTTAAATAAAAAAATGATAAACACATAAGAATGATTCTCATCGTGATCGAGTTGGAGTCGAGAGCAAAAAGCTAGGCAATCGTTGTCGAGACTTAGGGAAGTCTGCATTGTTCGAATCGAAGTCTTGAACAATTGGTAGAAGGGAGGGAGACCGTTCAAGATGTAAAGTATCACGTCCTCCGTGTCCACCATGGAACATGCTGTTTTGATTAAAAAAATATTTAGTTATAAATAGTATATATATATATATAGTTTTTAAAAATATATTAATTTTCTTTGGGAATGTTAAATTTTGGAATTTTGAAATTGAACACTCTATTATGAACAATATATCGCCTCGAAAGACGAACATATCGTTCCCTAATGGGTTCGAATTTCAAAGTTTTAAATTTCCCAAAGAGAATTAGTTAGAGTTTTTGAAAATATCAATTTTGAAAATTAGATCTGGGTTTCTAAATCTCCTACGAGCGCAAGCCCTCGTAGTTAATTACATCGTAGAAAATCAGAATTTCCTACGAAAACTCTCGATTAAAATAGCGATGTAAATTTTATTTAAGAATTTCAAGGATTGATATCAAAGGAGAAAATGGTAGGAATTTCAAATGGGATTGGTTCAAGATTGAAGACTTATTTTCGGGGTCAAAGGAAGAGGGGTAGGGAGTGTTTTTAAGATTCTGAATTACTTCAGAAAACACTCCAATCTATCTTAAGTGTTAGGCTTAAATTTGATTGAAAGAGATTTAATATTTAAGTGATCAATTTTATTAGAAAGTTAGGATTTAATTCCCGGAGGTTGAGGTCTTATAGCCCGAGCCAGCCTCAGAACCTAAGTCTAAATTGGGTACTAAAAAGTGACCCGAACCTAGCTAGTACAATGCGAATCTGGTCTTACCCCGGCCTGGATTGGGGAGCCAGCTAAACCACCTAAACGATTTAAAATCATGTATCCGGTCTTTTCATGTTGAGTGGTAGGGACGTTGTTTAAGAAAAGTTTTTGAGAGCGGGGCCGACATGTAGAGCGGATCCTAATTGGCCCCTTAAACTTATGTTGGGTACTCGATGTCTAAGTAATGCAATTAAAGGTTTAAAGATTTTTAAATTAGTTGCTAATATGATGCATGCTAATCGACTTGATTAAAATATTAAATTTGAATGAATGCTATGAAATGAGGACTCCCGGCGGTCCCGGGATTATTTCTTAAAACGTTAAAGTTTCTATGTGAGCTTAAAGTTTTTAATTTGATTTAAGTAGAAAAATTTTATTAAGTCCTTAAGAGCCTACAGTCGGATTCGAGGTCAAATCAAAGTCGACATGCAGGTAAAAAGACTAGAAAAGCAGGTATCTCTAATGCGCAGTCAATTTAAATAAATCAATCAAATTAAATATATCAAATTGAATGTCCGTAGGCAAGTGCCCCTTATTATTACATCACGGAATTTTGCAGAAAAGTAAAGTGGCCGGGCACCACTGACTACAACCCGTATTTCTAGTCCTAAGACTCAAGTGATTTTGAGAATGGGTCTTCTCGTTATCCACTTCTTCATCCTTCTGCTGCTTTTTGGGTCGTCGGGTCCGGATACCCAAATGAAAAGAAACTCCCCCTTGATCGGGGTGTTATCTTTCCTCTTTGGATATTTGAAGAGTATCCAAACTTGATCTTCCAAATGGACGAAGACTCTCCCCTTTAGGGATGTCTTCTCCTCTTTGGAATTCAAGTTGGATATCAATATCCCAAACTCAAATCACTTTGAATACTTACAACCATATCAAATCAAATTTACATTAAGCAAAATGAAAAATCTAGACTCGATCCTGCAAGGTTATCCTAATAATCAACAATTATATATAATCCTCAAGCAGTTAATATTCAATCTCAAGCAGTTAATATTCAATCTCAAGCAGTTAATATTCAATCTCAAGCAGTTAATATTCAACATTTAAATGCTCAATTAATTACAACATAAAATGCAATAAATAAATAAACAATCACATCAATCCTAGGCTAGCAAACAGCATGCAGTGAAAACTCAAAAATCCGGCACACAGCTGCAAAAAGTAAACACCGGCCTAGCCTAAAACTAGAGTTGGTGCTCCTAGCAAACCATCTACAGTGTGTGATATAAGCTGTGTGGTTTAGATATGTCCTAAATAGGATTATTGGTTAGAGTTATTTAAAGTTCGATTAGTTGAAAGGCTTAAGGTACTTAAGTTTGGATTCAAATATTAATGGCTTAAGGTTAATTTTAAGATTTATTTAATTATTTGTTGGATATCACCTTTGTTTCACACCGAGGCCGTGAAGTTTATTTCACCTTTCTTAGGGCTAAGTTAATAGCCTCGTAGGCCTGGGTTACCCAGTGGTACCCGGTATAATTAAGTGGCTTAAGTTGATTAAGGCTTAAGAATTAATGAATTTTTATTAGAAATATGGTCGTTGATTTTCAAAATTGATTAATTTAAGTTTGCCATTAATCGATTCGTGGCGTTGTGCCACCAGGCTCGAGGAACCAGCCTCCTTAGGACACTTAGCCCCGCAGCCCGGAGTAGTCCAGCCGATAAACCAAATTAATGTAATTAAATTAGAAGTTTTAAAAGGTTAGATTATTAATAATTAATTTATTTTTAAGGTTTAACACCCCTTGGAATCCATTCGTGGCGTTGTGCCACCAGGCTCGAGGAACCAGCCTCCTTAGGACACTTAGCCCCGCAGCCCGGAGTAGTCCAGCCAATAAACTTCATCTTTAGGATGGTTGTTGTGTTTTAAAATGTTTGTTGAATGTTTTAAACATTAAATTAACATTTTCTGGAGTTTTAGAACTATTTTGAGTTTTATGAATTTTTTTGAATATTTTAATCATTTAATTAAAGGGTCAAAAATTGACTTTTTAATTAAGGTTAAATTCTGGACAGCTAGCATTTTATTAAAATTCTAGACCTCACTACGATCAGTTAGACAATAAGTACGTTGAAATCGGATTTTTCTACATTTTATTACGAAGGTTTGAAGTTTTGAACTAGATTTTAACTATGGTTTGACCAATTTGTTGACTTTTTGAAACATTACAGATTTCTGAAATTTAATATTTTTAATAAATATTAGACCTTATTAGGAGTTGAATGCAAGTGAGTTTGTTCAATTTGGATTTTTCTAGAATTAATTATGAAGGTTTGAAGTTTGGGTAATTTAATGAATTTTAAAAGGTTTAATTAGAGAGCCATTTTGTGATTTTCTCCAAATGAATCCCAAACTCCTTGAAATCAACTCCAAAGGTCAGGAATGACCTAAGGAGAGATTCCCAAGTGTTTGGGAAAATTTTAGAATTTTTAATTATTATTAATTAATTATATTAATTAAATATTCAACTTCATTTAAAATTAAATTAAGACTTAATCTGTTGTCAAATTAAGTTGATTTCAATTTTCAATGATTAAGGGTTCAATTATGATCAGTTAGAGAGGTTGGTCACAATTTTTGGGTTTAAATTGGATTTATTACAATTTCTGGAAGTTTTAAGGCTTAATTAAGGCTTAAGCTTAATTAAGTTAATTAAGAGGCTTAATGAATTCAAAAATCAATAAGAAAATTCCCTATGGCTGAGAATGTCACTAAGTTCAAATGGTTCAAATTTTAAGTTCAAATGAGGTGTATCCTAATCCCTAGGATTTCTCTAAGTTTTCTAAACATGCCCTTAATTCTTGTCCTTAATGATGTTACTAGGTTAATTAGGTTCGAATCAAGGTTCCAACTAACCCTCAAACTTTAACATATAAATAAACACGCAGAATCAAACAAGTCCTTAGATCTAGGAGAACCTAGACTAAGTGGTGTGTGCATCCTAAGCATGCAAAGTTTGATATTAATTAATTTGGTGATATTTGGATTAGTGAATGATTAGAACATAATCATTCACTAATCATTCCCCAACGAATTCCATTCATCTTTCCAATCTATATTTAAGATTTCAAAGGAATCCCTCAAATCATAAAAAAAAGGTATTTCAAAATAGATAAAAAAAAAAGGTATAT
This sequence comes from Dendrobium huoshanense, assembly GCA_016618105.1. NCBI lineage: Eukaryota > Viridiplantae > Streptophyta > Magnoliopsida > Asparagales > Orchidaceae > Dendrobium > Dendrobium huoshanense. The sequence continues at coordinate 39,682,979 of CM028346.1, read as the reverse complement.
CTATTCTAATTTAAATTAAACTTTAAATAAAATTTTGAAGTTAATTTAAATATTTGCAATAATTTCAAATTCCAAAATAATTCTTAAATTAAATATAATTAAAACTTAATTATTTCTGAAATTTTTCAATTATGAAAGTAATCTTATAAAATAATTATTAAAAGATTATTTAAATTATTAATTAATCAAGAATTATTTAAACTACTAAATACATGTTGATTAGAAAATTAATAACTGCCCAAACATAACTCCAACAACTATATGAAAATTACTGGAAGTCAGGTATGTGCTCAATAATATTCATGCCAAATTTTAAGGTAAAAATAATTTTTGTACATTTAATTAAAAATAAAATAAGTTCTACTGTATTTTTGAAATATTTTATTAAATAAGAATAAATATAATTTTATTTTATTTTTAAAATAAAGTAGACATAAATACGAACAGATTGATATATTATACGTATTTTTTGGTTTTATATTTTATTTATTATGATTTTTTTTGAAGTTCTGTTAATTAAAAAGTAATTAAAATAATTTATTTTATTTATAAAACAAAAAGCGGCGCCGGCGGGACACGCGGCGGCTTCTTACTGGCGGGGACGAAAACGCGTGGCGGCGGCAATCATTGCCACGCGGTTTCGACTTATCCACGTCGGCCGCGGATATCTGCCGTTCGATCGTTTTGCATTAACGGATCAACGGCCAGGATCACCTCCCGTGATCTGATCTCGTGGAGAAAGATCCAATGGCGGGATCTCGATCCCGCGGTTTCAAATCAAAGGTCTGGATGGCGTCGCACGAAAGAAAAGAACTTTAAAACAAATACACGGGCGGACAGGTCACGAAAAAGCTCAATCGGGACCGTTGATTGAGAGATCAACGGTCCCGAAAACGCATGCCTGAACCAGTTCGCGAATGACGCCCTAGGATTTGTTTTTTCGCTCGTTCTCTTAATCCAGTCAATGAAATTAAACGAAATTTAAAACATAGATTAAAATACTGAACAGAAATTTTGGGGAATCAATTTTATAGCCTAAGATGCATTAAATCGAAAGCTATTTAACCTAGGTGTCTTAAACTAGGGTTAGAGTTTATACCTCATTTAATGGACGGATTAATCCGTTTAAAGGCATGTTGCATTTGTAGGCTGTCCACGCTCCATTTTGTATAAGATCCCTTGCCTGAATAACGCCTAGATCGAACGTAAAAGAAGCTCGAACGGATTGCCCTTATCTCACCGGAAAGATGGTTGCCGGCGACTTTGAACGGTGAGATTGGGCAAAGAATCAATGGAGGGAAGTATTTAGAGCTCAAGGGAACTGGTGGAGAGCTCTGGGGTTATTTTTGAAGAGAGATAATGCTAGGGTTTCAATGATGGCTCCTCTTATTGCTTTAGCCCTATTCAAATAACCCTAGGCTACTTGGACGGCTAGGATCAAATGGTTGGACCTCCAGATGCTTCCATGTGTCATTGGGAGTTGTTGGGAGCAGATGGATCAAAGGACACAAGGACAAATGACATGTAAAGGTCATTTTGTCCCTTTATGGCCATGTGGGATTGATAGGAGTCATTGGATCTCCATCCAAGGGCTAAGAAAAGCCTTGAGAAGGTTCCAGAACTTGATTAGGGCTGCTGGAATGGTTTAAGGAGTGATAGGATTAATTTAAAATGGGTTTTGACCATCCTTGACTCATTTGAGAGCTTGGTTTGACTGTTTGACCAGTCAAACAGTCAACCAAAATGCTGAGGTGGCAAGAAGGATTGCTTGAGCTGATGGATTAAGTCTTGAAAGCATTAATTGAGGATATATGAAAGTTCAACCAAAGCCATAGGTATTTGACCAAGCATATGAGCTAACTTGGTCTAATAGGCTAAGGTTTGACTCAAAGTGAATTTGAAAATATTCCATGCATCGAATGGAATGGATTTGAGGGATCAAATTAAGATTTTAAATGAATGAAATGAATAGGCTCAAATGGGTCAAGCTTGGTCAAGTTCAAGCTTAGTTGACCAAGTCAACAGCTAAACAGGTCAAGAGTACAATCAAATCCAAACCATTGGGGAATATGATCAGAAGAGCTTGAATGGGTTTGATATTGATATTTGATGCTTGCTAGAGGTGATCTGGGAGTCAAAAGGGTTTAAATGATCAAAGTGACTATTTAAGCTCTTAAGGGGTCATTGGGTCAACTAAGGTTGACTCGGTCAACCAAGTTGACCCAAGGGCTGGATTTGGTCTGAACAAGTTTGAGATGATATTTCAAGTCTATGGGAGGTGATTTCGTTCAATTCGGAGTTCATTTGGTTGAAAATCAATATTTGAACCCCATAGGGGTATTTTGGTCATTTTGACCCCTGGTCAACTGGGGGTCAAAGTGGGTCTACCAAAATGCAGTTTAAAGTTCAACATATCAAGATTAAAGGTCTGGAAGTGACTAGAGGCTTTGGTGAATGCTCTAAGGTCAGAATCTTCAAAGTGATAGGTCCAGTGGCATAGGCTGTAAATATTTGAAGGTTTTGCAGCCTATGGATTTTGATTAAGTTTCTGGGGTTAGAGACCTCAGAATGGGCTCAAATTTGGAGGGTTGCCTCCAGACACATGTCCCATCAGTATGCAACTGACGGACTCTGAATCGGAGGTCATTTGACTAGATTTCAAAATGTTTGAAAATTCAACGGAAAAGGCCTTTAGGACAAAACCCTTGGACCTTGGATTTGGCTTAATTGACCTAAGATCTAGGTAGATACTAAGGTTTGAATAGATCTTAAAATTAGGAATCTAGAAGGATCCTAGAACCTAAGAAATTCCTAGAACTTAGAGTCTAGAAGGAGTTTAAGATCTAGAGTAGCTCCTAGGGTCTAAGCTCTAGAAGAATCCTAGCATAGATCCTAGGGTCAGGATTCTAGGAGGATCCTAGAATTTAAATTAATTTGAAAATTAAATTGATTTGGGATCAAGAGTAGTCCAAGTGACCTCACACAAAAATGAGGTCAACAAATGGACCCCCAATATGTGTAAGAGAGCGAAGTTCTATTGCACATATTGGCGTTGACCGAGATTAAAGATCAAGTGTGGAATTTTAATCCTAAGGGAATGAAAAATTCATCCATAGGAAGTCAAGATTTAAATTTATTAGGGTAGTGCCACTAAGGGCATGCTCTACCACTAATCGCTTAACTCAAATGCTAGGGTGGTGCCACAGAGGGCATGCTCCACCACTAACGGATACGAATTAGGATGGCGCCACAAAGGGCACGCTTCATCACTAATCGTTTTTAACTCAAATGTTAGGGTGGTGCCACAGAGGGCATGTTCCACCACCAACGGATACGAATTAGGATGGCGCCACGAAGGGCACGCTCCATCACTAATCGTTTTTAACTCAAATGTTAGGGTGGTGCCACAGAGGGCATGTTCAACCACCAACGGATACGAATTAGGATGGCGCCACGAAGGGCACGCTCCACCACTAATCATTTTTAACTCAAATGTTAGGGTGGTGCCACAGAGGGCATGCTCCACCACTAACGGATACGAATTAGGATGGCGCCACGAAGGGCACGCTCCACCACTAATCGTTTTTAACTCAAATGTTAGGGTGGTGCCACAGAGGGCATGCTCCACCACTAACGGACGGTCTTGTGGAGAGGAAACTTGCTCTACACAAAGAACCGGGTCTGGATGATCATAAGTGGAGGAAACTTGCTCCACACAGAGGATCGGGTTTAAATTTTAAAATTTGAGATTTGAATGATTTGAATTTGAATTGATTTGATTTTTGAATTTTGAATGTGTTTGAATTTGAATTAAGAAATTTTTTTTTTAATCCAGGAAATTTGAAGACTTTTTATTGACTTTGAATTTGACACTCATCTGGCATGGTACTTCCTGAAGAGCCTCCCCAACATTTAAAAATATCAGGTGGCATTCTCCAGGGTTGATCAGTTAATGTTTGAAATTTTCTCAAATGTCGTTGTGGACCTCCGAAAGAGCACCGCGCAAACGGGCCAATTGGAAGAGACAGATTGGATCGCGCATACGACTGACCATTGAGGATAGAGGCTGACGCCAACACACCTCGATGGGTAGTAATATACATGACCAAATCACGGGTTTCCCCCATCCGATGCAAGAGCTCGAATGGGGTTTAGTAGATTGTGGAGACCAAGTTTCCCACGGGCGCAAGCCCCCGTGGTTAATTACATCTCAGGCCGAAACCTGAGAAAACTCTCGATTAAGGATCATACATTATCCTCTCCTACAGTGGGATTGACACATGGGTATAAACTAGGAAATCCTACTCAAAGGGAAGAAAAGTCCGAAGGGCTGAATCGACATGCGTGGCTCATACCAGCACTCGGAGGCTCTAGGGTACTAAAGAGAAACTGGAGAAAATAAAATCAAGCACTCAATCACATGCGTGAGAGAATGATGGAGGTGGCGTCATCCCGTGACGCGGATAAGTAGGATTTAGGGTCCCTGAAAAGAAGGAACCTACCTACTATTTAAGGCATACTACGAGACCGAATGTAGTAGCCTCAAATCCTAAATCTAGTTTGGACTTAGTGTTCGACACACACTAAGACCAGTGTCCTAGCTAATGCGATGCAAAGATCTGGACTTATCCCGGCCTGGATTGGGGGAGCCAGCTAACCACCTAGTCGCTTTAAAACCATGCAATTAAGTCAGTTATGAAAGATAGGTGGGTGGTACAGTTATTGGAAGTAGGACCGACATCTAGAGAATTTCCTAAGTGGTCCTGGACTTATGTTGGGTGAATGCTCCTAGCTAATGTAATTAAATTTTAATTAGTTGGTTACTAATGCAATGCATGCTAGTTGAAATGTCAGCTCATGAATGCTTTGGATTTTAAAAACAGGCTTAATATAAAATAATTTTTAGAAAAGACTGAGTCTCCCTAGGTCCGGCACTTCATCCTCATAGGCCAGATTATCCGGACTCTACCCGCAGGCAGGGAGATGTCTTATAACAAGGAAAAGAAGAAATGCAATAATATGCATGCGACCCCGGACGGTTCCGGCAGTTCCCTAGGTTCGTTAAGTTTCTATGTTGTTTAAAGCCTTAAAATATTAGAAAATTAGTTATGAGTATAAAAATTTTTATAATCCTTAAAGAGTCTAACGATATCCAGGCGAAAACAAAGATCGGCATGCAATGAATAAACCTAGAAAAGCAGGTATTTCTAAGCGCAATCAGGTAAACACATCAATATAAATCCACAAACTAATCAAATAAATGTCCATAGGCCAACTGCCCTTTAATTACAACCCAGGGTATGCAGAAAAGTAAAGTGGCCGGGCACCACTGCCAACAACCCGGGTTTCTAAGCCTATGACAGACGCCAACAACTTTGAGTGGGATATTGGGTCTTCAAATCTTCAACATCTTCAATCTCTTTGGACTTCTTGGATCTCTCCTCCTTGGACTCCTTGGATCTCTCCTCCTTGGACTCTTTGGATCCGTCGTGGCTTGAATATCCAAACGAAGAGACAATTCCCCCAGTAGGGATGTATTGCCTTTTCTCTTTGGATATTTAAAGCCATCCAGCTCGATCTTCCAAATGGAAGAAGACTCTCCCCTTAGGGATGCCTTCTTCTTTTAGAATCCGAGCTGGATAAGAATATCCCAACTCAAAGGTTGTTTTCACAACTCTTAACAATTATTACATACAAATTTACATTAATTGAAAAGCAGAAAAATCTAAAAGGACCTGCATGGTTATCCTAATAAAAATCCCAAGCAGTTCATATATATATAAAAAAAAATGCTAACACCATTGACCTTGTGCCAAGCCATGCTCTTAATTTTGAGGGCTAAGCGCTCCACCTGTGCAGTCATAATTAATTTAGCCCTCATTTTTATTTAGGGGGAGCTGAGCAAGCACCTGCATAAAATACATTACTAGAAATCATGACATTGCTCCCCCCTTTCATCAGCATGAGCATGGCCACCTGCATGGAAGAACAGTATATATATAGCGCTCCTAACCTATGGGTAAGTCTAACGCTCACATCCAGAGTGCAGAAAAAGTAAGCAAACACACCAATCACTTTTCAAACAGCATGCAATGAAAACCACGGAAAGCTCCGGCACACAGCAGAAAAATAAAACCCAGCGGCCTAACCTAGATCTAGAAGTGGTGCCCTAACAAACCATTCTATGTGTGTGTAAGGCTAGTGTAGTTTGGATAAATCCTAATATGGGTAGTTAGTTAAAATTGTCTAAAGTTCAAGTCTGTTGAAGGCCAGAAAAGAAAATTTTTGTTGAAATTCAAATATTAATGAATTGGGGTGTATTTTAGTTAATATAGTTTGTTGATCAATTTTAGGAACTTAGAGTGATGATATTTGAAGTTAAAGTTATATTAGCCAATTTTGGAAAGTCATGGGTCCTCCTAGGAACTAGACTAAGGGTCCAAAAAGTCACTATGGGGAAAAGGCTAAGTCTGAGTCTCCTATCACCTTAGGAAAAAACTAGACCTTAATACGAGTAGTTACACAGGTAGTAGGCTGGAATCGGAGTTTCCTATCCAAAGTTATGAATTTTCTAAGTTTCGGGCAATTAAGGGAATTTTCTAAATTAACTAAGGAAGGGCCCTTTTTTACTATTTTGATCCAAACTAGCTCCAAACTGATTAGAATCACTCCCAAAAGTCAGGGATGACCTGAGAAAGTGATCCCAAGTATTTGGAGAGAATTTGGGATTTTTAATAATTTTTAATAATTTATTAGGGGCAAAACGGTAATTTCTACCTATGGTCAAATTAAGGGTCAACCTGAAGTCAAACTAGGGAGCCCTATTTATCTAAGGTCAAGGGTCATATTCTGGTCAGTTTGAGGTATTATGGGTAATTTTCTGACCTAATACGTAATTATTGCATTTTTCGGAATGGCTCAGAGCCTTATTTAGCAGGTTAATTAGAGTTGGTTAACTAAGGGGGCTAACAAGCTCCTAAAAATTCCTAGAAAATTATGAAAGGCTTATGATGTCACTAAGTTTAAATGTTGAAGTTTTCATGTCGTTCTGGGATCTATCCTAGCTCCTAGAAAACTTCTAAGTTCGCTAGGCAGGTCCTTAATTTTTGTCCTTAAGGTGTCACTACGTTGTAGGAGTTTAAAGTGATGTTTACACTAACCCTCGGGGTAATAAATGCATGGGAGTACAGTAAATAAATAAACACACCATGTCCTTAGATCTAGGAGAACCTAAACTAAGTGCTTGTGGTGCGACGACCTACACATGCAATCTACGAAAAATTAAAAAAGTAAAGACACCTAAAGAGAGGATTAGTGAATGATTGGGACTCAACCATTCACTAACCCACTCCCCCATGATTGCTCTTCACACATAAGATCCGTGTCTAAAATTTCATGAAGCAAGTCTCCCAAGGTTAAGAGATTTAATATATAAGTAGTTTCAAAGTAGTTTAAAAATACTTAAATATATATATACATAAATTTTGGAAATTAAGATAATTAAAAATAGGTTGGGTTATAGTAAATAGGTATATGGGCGACTTGCTGATCACTCAATCGAGGTTTCAAAATAGTTTGTATTATGAAAATAATTATTATGCTAATTAAATAATAATTAAATAATCAAATATTACACCAAGTCAGAAATCTGCCAAAACAGCCAAAACCAGGGGCTGGAAACGGTTTCAAAACATAAAGCTCGTCTTGCTGAAAAGAACGAGGGGTCGCACATCGAAATCCGACTTAAAACGATGAATATACGAAATTTACAAGTTCAAATACAATAAAATAATATTTTAAAATAGTGCAGTTTCACTGTTTTTAAAATTACATAAAATACAGATAAAATTTTCATCTGAAAATAGTTTTAAGATATGCAGAATTCAGAGTACATCCAAAACAAGGTATTGTGCGTTGACAGCGGACTTAAAACGACAAAGTTATGTAATTTCAAAGTTTGAATACGATAACTAATTGTTTTATAAAATAAGCAAATTGACTGACTTAAAACATAACTGCAGACAGGTTAAAACAACTTGAGCCCAACCACCTTTAAAACATGCAGAATCCAAATACGATCAAAACAAGGGGTTGTGCGTCAAAATCGGATCGAAAACGAGAAAGATATGGATTTTACAAGTTCAAAGTGCTTAAAAGTAATTTTTTTTTTTAAATAGTTTGAAATAATTAACATTTAAAATATTCATTAAATAAATATTATAAACAAATCTGAAAAAGTTTCTGGAATTTTAAAATAATTTTAAAATATAATACTAGTAATAACTATAATAATAACAAAGTAAAATTAATAACATTTTAAAAATAGTTAAAAAATAAGAAATTATATTTTAAAGTACATAAAATAATTAACTAATAATGATAAAAAAAATATACTAATAATAATAATGAAAATTAATAAAAATATAAAAATAGTAACAAAGATAGTTTAGAAATCTCATAATTATAAATATTATAATTAAAATAATATTATTATAATAAAATAATTAGAAAATAAATATTTTTTAAAATAGTATTATTACTGTTTTATTAATATTTTAAAATATATATACTATTTTTAAATAAAAATAATTTTAAAATAAAGAGCTCGGGAATACGAGCAAAACGATATATTATACGTCGAAAACGGACAAAAAACGGATTTTTTGCGATTTTTTGAATGAAAAAATAAGTTTTAAAATTAATTTTTATATCAAAATACTGCCGGCGACACGTGGCACACTACGATTGGATCCCGCGGTTTCGGGCCAATCATTGGCGGCGGCGCAATGATTGCGCCGCCGACTAATGATTGGGGCAATCATACCGCAATCATGGCCGTGTCCACTAATCCACGTAAGCGTCAATCGCGGCCGTTGATTCCGCGCGGTTTGGAATCGACGGCTCTGATCAAGCCGGACGGACGGGAGATCGATCGGGAGCAGATACACGGGAGGACAGAAGCGGGATCTGACTGGATCGTGACCGTTGATCGCGAGATCGACGGTCCAAATCAAAAGGACGGCGAACCCGAACCCTAGACTAGTATTTCGACTCGTTCTCCCTTGATACTCAACCAAATGACGTGAAATTTGAAACACATATCCTATGGGTGAAGAGCATTCATGGGGGATAAAAATTTTGGCCTAGAAAGTGCTTTTCAAAAAGCTATTTAATCCTAAGCATTGTGACCTATTCTAAGGGATTTTGAGAGATCTAACCGTCCGATTTTCGCGTTCTTGGGCTCGTTGGATTCGTTGAAACGGCAGCAATATTTCTCCTGTTGACCTCAAGATCCGAATCTTCTTGGATTGGGCGGTAGAAGCCCCGAAAGGTTCGTGGCTTCGGTTTCGCCGGAGTTCTCGCCGCCGGCGGGCCTAGGGCGCCGAGATTTGACGTGGGAAAGGTGGAGGAGTATGAGGAGAGCTCTCACGCTAAGTTTCTTGGGACGAGAAGGGTTAGGGCAAGAGCAAGAGAAAAAAGATCCTAAATTGGACCTAATTTTTGGTATTTAAAGCCTCTCCCCCTCCCATGGATGGTTGTGATCGAACCCTGATTCAATCCAGAGGACTAGGGGATGATTTAGGCGGGATTTGGAGTTTTAAAACATTTGGAGGGGTTAAGGGCATTAATTTGGGCATTAATGGGCTCTAAATAGGTTATTTTAACCTATTTAAGACTCGGTTTGACCAAGTCAACGATTGACTTGGTCAAATCAGTCAAGAGAGTCAAAGGAGTCAATGGGTTGAGCCATGAAATCCATGAAATTAATTTAGAATTGATTTTAGGCTCAAAGGGTCCAAATTGGTCAACTCTGGTTGACTTGGTCAACCGGGTTGACCCAGGGTCCAAGCTCGAGCTCGACAGACTCGACTCGACCCACTGGACCCAATGGGGAGGGTCATAAGGTCTGGCTTGGTCAATTTGACCAAGTCAACTTTTCGGGCTCAAACCTGGGCAAAATCGAGGTCAACAGTCGTCTCTACGACAAAAAGGACAGTCTTGTGTTGGTTGAAAATTCTCCACCGATCTCTCGGTAGGCTAAGATATGCATCCAAATAACCTAGACCAAGTCTCCTCCTCGGAAGGTTTTAAGTTGCTCTATCTTATCACAAGCTTTAACCAAACAGGCTTCAGATGATTTTGAGCTTTATTGAGCTTTAAAGATAAAGCTCTACAAGGCCTCGAGCTCCTCAAATTGGAGTCGGGCACTCTGCTCAGTCGTGGTTTAAACTTGAACGGCAATTCCCAGCATTACAAAATACTCCTCTAGTTGGGTTTGATCTTGGACCCAGTATAGAGTATAATTTTGTTAAAAAGGCTTCAAGGGAAAAGATGCCTATATGCAAAGACTTACGCACATTTCTCAAGGATATGATTTGAATTCTTTTCAGGAGTAGAAGATTCGATCTTTCTATTAAGAAATTTCCTCTAACCATTTGGACCCTGTCGGAACGACAAGCGGAAACAAATTCAGCATTTAGAGTGAGAAGTAGAGTCAACTCCAACTAAACTAGAAGGATTTAAGTTTTGTTGACCCAGACCAAGTTTCGCAGAAACTAAACTGGGGTCTCCCTTATACGACGTTTGAATTAAAATTGATTTCAAAATGTTTAAATTGAAGAGAGAAATTCAAATCTTTTCAATTCTCTTGCATAAGATTCTTCTATCTGATAGATAATTCATGCATGATGAAAAATCTGGATCGGGTTTAAATTTTAAAATTTGAGATTTGAATGATTTGAATTTGAATTGATTTGATTTTTGAATTTTGAATGTGTTTGAATTTGAATTAAGAAATTTTTTTTTTAATCCAGGAAATTTGAAGACTTTTTATTGACTTTGAATTTGACACTCATCTGGCATGGTACTTCCTGAAGAGCCTCCCCAACATTTAAAAATATCAGGTGGCATTCTCCAGGGTTGATCAGTTAATGTTTGAAATTTTCTCAAATGTCGTCTCTACGACAAAAAGGACAGTCTTGTGTTGGTTGAAAATTCTCCACCGATCTCTCGGTAGGCTAAGATATGCATCCAAATAACCTAGACCAAGTCTCCTCCTCGGAAGGTTTTAAGTTGCTCTATCTTATCACAAGCTTTAACCAAACAGGCTTCAGATGATTTTGAGCTTTATTGAGCTTTAAAGATAAAGCTCTACAAGGCCTCGAGCTCCTCAAATTGGAGTCGGGCACTCTGCTCAGTCGTGGTTTAAACTTGAACGGCAATTCCCAGCATTACAAAATACTCCTCTAGTTGGGTTTGATCTTGGACCCAGTATAGAGTATAATTTTGTTAAAAAGGCTTCAAGGGAAAAGATGCCTATATGCAAAGACTTACGCACATTTCTCAAGGATATGATTTGAATTCTTTTCAGGAGTAGAAGATTCGATCTTTCTATTAAGAAATTTCCTCTAACCATTTGGACCCTGTCGGAACGACAAGCGGAAACAAATTCAGCATTTAGAGTGAGAAGTAGAGTCAACTCCAACTAAACTAGAAGGATTTAAGTTTTGTTGACCCAGACCAAGTTTCGCAGAAACTAAACTGGGGTCTCCCTTATACGACGTTTGAATTAAAATTGATTTCAAAATGTTTAAATTGAAGAGAGAAATTCAAATCTTTTCAATTCTCTTGCATAAGATTCTTCTATCTGATAGATAATTCATGCATGATGAAAAATCTGGAATCAGGATTTTCAAAGTCAAGTATTTAAAGTTGATTGGGTGTTTTATTTTGAGATTTAAGGATTCAAAAGAAGGAAGGCCTCTTACTCTTCTTCTCTTTTTCTAGTGACGCATTTTGCGTATCTTTTGACTTTTATTGCACTTCGTGCATTTTTCACTTTTAGCGCATTCGCGCATCTTTTAATTTTTTAGAGCATTCGCTCATCTTTTGATTTCAATTGAATTCGAGAAGAGGCTCCACTTTCTTCAAATACCTTAAATTGATTGATCTTATTTTTTATTTTGAATGCTGTGATTATATCTCAAGTATTAGAGAAGAAAATTCGTTCTCTTATACAAGGAAGAATAATCCTCACAGCACACTCAATCTTTTTGACAAGAATGTCGACTTGACTAGGGAAATCTTTGAATAGATTCAAAGCATGCCTAAATCTCCTATTAAGATAGAAGATTGCTAGAAGATTGATAAAATTTTTATTTCTAAAATCAACTTGAATTTGAGACAAATTTTAATTCAAAGGTTAATTCAACCCACAGAAGCGGTGGGAGGGAGGGGTATTCAAACATTTGATGGAATCAACTACAACTCTCTCCAGCTTAAGACTTAAGGTAGAGGTCAATTTCGATTAGAAAGGTTAATCAACTATCTTGAAAATCAAGATTTAATACACTTGAGAAATTGAAAAATTCCCTTAAGAAGTTGCAAGTCTAGGTGGCAAGACCCTTATCAACATGGAATTGAATTCCTACAATCTCTTTGAAAAGAGAGACTATTATAGGATCTGCAACATCCCTAGAAAGCACGACATTATTATAATCAAAAGATTAATCGCGATAGGACCCCGTTAAAGTTATATTTCAAAGGTATCACTATCTGACACAATCTTAGATTATTCCCTCTCTCAAATTACCACTAAACTAGTAGTTAAGAGAGTGGCACCCCGAGTGGTTTCTACTCCTCCTTCTCTATAGATGATGTAGTGGGACACGTATAGTAACGTGCCCTAACATCTTCTAGTAGAGTGGACGGATCATAACCTTCAGTTGGGGGCCTATGGCCTATTGCTGGTGATCGCTCAATTCTTTCTTGCTCGAGTCTTTCTGTGTAGTAGTCAAGCAGGTGTATTGAAGATCGCACTCTCGTATCTACAACCTCCCTCCTTTGTGCAAGGAGAGGGTACGTAGAAGGAGCAACGAACTCTCGATTGGCCTCGAAGTCGGTCTTCTCTAAGGCTTCAAATTCAGTAGTCTTTCTAGCCTTAAGATTCTTTTTTCTGGCTCTTCGAAGGTAATTCTTCATCTTGTTCCTACCGACTACAGGTGTGCTAGAATTTGACCCGATCTCAGACTGAGATGGTAGCTCGTTTGTCATTATTGACTTTTGGTTTTGATTCTCCTGAGTAAAGAGTACAGTGGGTACAGGGGCGACAATAACCTCCATCTTGGAGATGGGGGAGTCAACTCTTGACCCTAAAGTAATCTCAACTAAAGGAGACTTTCCTAGTATCGCGGAAGACAGATCAATCAGTGTTTCCCCATTAACTGAAATCTTGAGGTTCTGAAATTCCATCTCGTACTGAATTAAATTGCCATTAAGAATTTCTTCTACAGGCACATCTTTATTCAGTGAGAAGACGAGTTTCCCAGCCATTTGAGTGTTTAATTTCCTGGAATTAAGAAAGTAATTTTAATCAGTGATTGAATTTGAATTTGAATTTTAAGTTTGATTAATTTAACTCAAAATTTTATAACTCAATCATATTCAGTTTACACTGAACACGGTGGTTCATAAAATTGATGAGTGAAAATCAAGACTTGAATTTGACTCTTTCGCTACACCAATTGATTTGGGGCAAAATGTCAAAATTTTGATTTGGATTTGCAATCAAATTAAGATTGAATTTAAAGTTGAAATCAAACTTGATTTTAAGGTTGATATTGAATTTGGCTTAAAATTGAATTTGCAATTAAAGTCGAGTGGATCTTCTTCAAATTTTGTAACTCAACACACTGAGTTTCACTCAGTCACGTAGGTTCACAAAATTAACATGAAAAATCCAAAAGTTGGGCTTGACTCCTTCATTTCACCAATCGACTTGGGATGAAATGTCAAAGCCTAGATTTTGACTTTAAAATCAAGATTATAGTTGATTTCAAGATTGAAGTTAAACGATTCTAGAAAGAATTTAAGAGTTTGAAAATCTGGCATCATCCCTCCTTATTTTAAAACTCAATATATTGAACTTGCATTCAACATAAAGGTTAACAAAAATTTAGAGAGAGGAAGATTTTTAAAAGTCGACCCGACTCTTTCACCCCGATGAACTGTTCGAGAGTGAAATGTCAAAGCTTGACTTTGCCAAAAAGATTCAAACTCTAGAATCAAATTTGGACTAGAAGTTTGTATTCTATCACACATACCAAATTATAGGAATTATAATTTCATATGTAATGATAAAATACATTGATTGATTGAGATTTGAAAGTGATTGAATTTTGCTTAAAGGATTGAAATTTTGATTTTGAAATTGAAGGGTCTTTTGTAAATTGTGAAACTTAGCACGCTAGTTATTTATTCGCATGCAAGTTTGCAACATTTACAAAAGGATTCGGCTTGACTCTTTCGCTCTACCAAATAACTTGGAGGCAAAATGTCAAAGCCCGATTTAAAGGGAGGTTTCCTACACTCACCTCTCGTTTCACATGTTTTAATTGAGTTGACCACACTCACCCAAGGAAGAAATGGGTAGAGGGACCAACGGAGAGAAAGGTAGTTAAGACTACCGATTCAATAAAATTCAAACCGCTATTAAAGATGGAAAGAGAGATTGTCCCCAGCGGAGTCGCCATTTTTGTTTTGATTAAAAAAATATTTAGTTATAAATAGTATATATATATATATATATAGTTTTTGAAAATATATTAATTTTTTTTGGGAATGTTAAATTTTGAAATTTTGAAATTGAACACTCTATTATGAACAATATATCGCCTCGAAAGACGAACATATCGTTCCCTAATGGGTTCGAATTTCAAAGTTTTAAATTTCCCAAAGAGAATTAGTCAGAGTTTTTGAAAATATCAATTTTGAAAATTAGATCTGGGTTTCTAAATCTCCTACGAGCGCAAGCCCTCGTAGTTAATTACATCGTAGAAAATCAGAATTTCCTACGAAAACTCTCGATTAAAATAGCGGTGTAAATTTTATTTAAGAATTTCAAGGATTGATATCAAAGGAGAAAATGGTAGGAATTTCAAATGGGATTGGTTCAAGATTGAAGACTTATTTTTGGGGTCAAAGGAAGAGGGGTAGGGAGTGTTTTTAAGATTCTGAATTACTTCAGAAAACACTCCAATCTATCTTAAGTGTTAGGCTTAAATTTGATTGAAAGAGATTTAATATTTAAGTGATCAATTTTATTAGAAAGTTAGGATTCAATTCCCGGAGGTTGAGGTCTTATAGCCCGAGCCAGCCTCAGAACCTAAGTCTAAATTGGGTACTAAAAAGTGACCCGAACCTAGCTAGTACAATGCGAATCTGGTCTTACCCCGGCCTGGATTGGGGAGCCAGCTAAACCACCTAAACGATTTAAAATCATGTATCCGGTCTTTTCATGTTGAGTGGTAGGGACGTTGTTTAAGAAAAGTTTTTGAGAGCGGGGCCGACATCTAGAGCGGATCCTAATTGGCCCCTTAAACTTATGTTGGGTACTCGATGTCTAAGTAATGCAATTAAAGGTTTAAAGATTTTTAAATTAGTTGCTAATATGATGCATGCTAATCGACTCGATTAAAATATTAAATTTGAATGAATGCTATGAAATGAGGACTCCCGGCGGTCCCGGGATTATTTCTTAAAACGTTAAAGTTTCTATGTGAGCTTAAAGTTTTTAATTTGATTTAAGTAGAAAAATTTTATTAAGTCCTTAAGAGCCTACAGTCGGATTCCAGGTCAAATCAAAGTCGACATGCAGGTAAAAAGACTAGAAAAGCAGGTATCTCTAATGCGCAATCAATTTAAATAAATCAATCAAATTAAATATATCAAATTGAATGTCCGTAGGCAAGTGCCCCTTATTATTACATCACGGAATTTTGCAGAAGAGTAAAGTGGCCGGGCACCACTGACTACAACCCGTATTTCTAGTCCTAAGACTCAAGTGATTTTGAGAATGGGTCTTCTCGTTATCCACTTCTTCATCCTTCTGCTGCTTTTTGGGTCGTCGGGTCCGGATACCCAAATGAAAAGAAACTCCCCCTTGATCGGGGTGTTATCTTTCCTCTTTGGATATTTGAAGAGTATCCAAACTTGATCTTCCAAATGGACGAAGACTCTCCCCTTTAGGGATGTCTTCTCATCTTTGGAATTCAAGTTGGATATCAATATCCCAAACTCAAATCA
Source organism: Dendrobium huoshanense (assembly GCA_016618105.1). Taxonomy (NCBI): domain Eukaryota; kingdom Viridiplantae; phylum Streptophyta; class Magnoliopsida; order Asparagales; family Orchidaceae; genus Dendrobium; species Dendrobium huoshanense. Next base: position 39,666,896 of record CM028346.1, on the reverse strand, counting down.
CTTTGAATACTTACAACCATATCAAATCAAATTAACATTAAGCAAAATGAAAAATCTAGACTCGATCCTGCAAGGTTATCCTAATAATCAACAGTTATATATAATCCTCAAGCAGTTAATATTCAATCTCAAGCAGTTAATATTCAACATTTAAATGCTCAATTAATTACAACATAAAATGCAATAAATAAATAAACAATCACATCAATCCTAGGCTAGCAAACAGCATGCAGTGAAAACTCAAAAATCCGACACACAGCTGCAAAAAGTAAACACCGGCCTAGCCTAAAACTAGAGTTGGTGCTCCTAGCAAACCATCTACAGTGTGTGATATAAGCTGTGTGGTTTAGATATGTCCTAAATAGGATTATTGGTTAGAGTTATTTAAAGTTCGATTAGTTGAAAGGCTTAAGGTACTTAAGTTTGGATTCAAATATTAATGGCTTAAGGTTAATTTTAAGATTTATTTAATTATTTGTTGGATATCACCTTTGTTTCACACCGAGGCCGTGAAGTTTATTTCACCTTTCTTAGGGCTAAGTTAATAGCCTCGTAGGCCTGGGTTACCCAGTGGTACCCGGTATAATTAAGTGGCTTAAGTTGATTAAGGCTTAAGAATTAATGAATTTTTATTAGAAATATGGTCGTTGATTTTCAAAATTGATTAATTTAAGTTTGCCATTAATCGATTCGTGGTGTTGTGCCACCAGGCTCGAGGAACCAGCCTCCTTAGGACACTTAGCCCCGCAGTCCGGAGTAGTCCAGCCGATAAACCAAATTAATGTAATTAAATTAGAAGTTTTAAAAGGTTAGATTATTAATAATTAATTTATTTTTAAGGTTTAACACCCCTTGGAATCCATTCGTGGCGTTGTGCCACCAGGCTCGAGGAACCAGCCTCCTTAGGACACTTAGCCCCGCAGCCCGGAGTAGTCCAGCCAATAAACTTCATCTTTAGGATGGTTGTTGTGTTTTAAAATGTTTGTTGAATGTTTTAAACATTAAATTAACATTTTCTGGAGTTTTAGAACTATTTTGAGTTTTATGAATTTTTTTGAATATTTTAATCATTTAATTAAAGGGTCAAAAATTGACTTTTTAATTAAGATTAAATTCTGGACAGCTAGCATTTTATTAAAATTCTAGACCTCACTACGATCAGTTAGACAATAAGTACGTTGAAATCGGATTTTTCTACATTTTATTACGAAGGTTTGAAGTTTTGAACTAGATTTTAACTATGGTTTGACCAATTTGTTGACTTTTTGAAACATTACATATTTCTGAAATTTAATATTTTTAATAAATATTAGACCTTATTAGGAGTTGAATGCAAGTGAGTTTGTTCAATTTGGATTTTTCTAGAATTAATTATGAAGGTTTGAAGTTTGGGTAATTTAATGAATTTTAAAAGGTTTAATTAGAGAGCCATTTTGTGATTTTCTCCAAATGAATCCCAAACTCCTTGAAATCAACTCCAAAGGTCAGGAATGACCTAAGGAGAGATTCCCAAGTGTTTGGGAAAATTTTAGAATTTTTAATTATTATTAATTAATTATATTAATTAAATATTCAACTTCATTTAAAATTAAATTAAGACTTAATCTGTTGTCAAATTAAGTTGATTTCAATTTTCAATGATTAAGGGTTCAATTATGATCAGTTAGAGGGGTTGGTCACAATTTTTGGGTTTAAATTGGATTTATTACAATTTCTGGAAGTTTTAAGGCTTAATTAAGGCTTAAGCTTAATTAAGTTAATTAAGAGGCTTAATGAATTCAAAAATCAATAAGAAAATTCCCTATGGCTGAGAATGTCACTAAGTTCAAATGGTTCAAATTTTAAGTTCAAATGAGGTGTATCCTAATCCCTAGGATTTCTCTAAGTTTTCTAAACATGCCCTTAATTCTTGTCTTTAATGATGTTACTAGGTTAATTAGGTTCGAATCAAGGTTCCAACTAACCCTCAAACTTTAACATATAAATAAACACGCAGAATCAAACAAGTCCTTAGATCTAGGAGAACCTAGACTAAGTGGTGTGTGCATCCTAAGCATGCAAAGTTTGATATTAATTAATTTGGTGATATTTGGATTAGTGAATGATTAGAACATAATCATTCACTAATCATTCCCCAACGAATTCCATTCATCTTTCCAATCTATATTTAAGATTTCAAAGGAATCCCTCAAATCATAAAAAAAAGGTATTTCAAAATAGATAAAAAAAAAGGTATATATATTCTAATTTAAATTAAACTTTAAATAAAATTTTGAAGTTAATTTAAATATTTGCAATAATTTCAAATTCCAAAATAATTCTTAAATTAAATATAATTAAAACTTAATTATTTCTGAAAATTTTCAATTATGAAAGTAATCTTATAAAATAATTATTAAAAGATTATTTAAATTATTAATTAATCAAGAATTATTTAAACTACTAAATACATGTTGATTAGAAAATTAATAACTGCCCAAACATAACTCCAACAACTATATGAAAATTACTGGAAGTCAGGTATGTGCTCAATAATATTCACGCCAAATTTTAAGGTAAAAATAATTTTTGTACATTTAATTAAAAATAAAATAAGTTCTACTGTATTTTTGAAATATTTTATTAAATAAGAATAAATATAATTTTATTTTATTTTTAAAATAAAGTAGACATAAATACGAACAGATTGATATATTATACGTATTTTTTGGTTTTATATTTTATTTATTATGATTTTTTTGAAGTTCTGTTAATTAAAAAGTAATTAAAATAATTTATTTTATTTATAAAACAAAAAGCGGCGCCGGCGGGACACGCGGTGGCTTCTTACTGGCGGGGACGAAAACGCGTGGCGGCGGCAATCATTGCCACGCGGTTTCGACTTATCCACGTCGGCCGCGGATATCTGTCGTTCGATCGTTTTGCATTAACGGATCAACGGCCAGGATCACCTCCCGTGATCTGATCTCGTGGAGAAAGATCCAACGGCGGGATCTCGATCCCGCGGTTTCAAATCAAAGGTTTGGATGGCGTCGCACGAAAGAAAAGAACTTTAAAACAAATACACGGGCGGACAGGTCACGAAAAAGCTCAATCGGGACCGTTGATTGAGAGATCAACGGTCCCGAAAACGCATGCCTGAACCAGTTCGCGAATGACGCCCTAGGATTTGTTTTTTCGCTCGTTCTCTCGATCCAGTCAATGAAATTAAACGAAATTTAAAACATAGATTAAAATACTGAACAGAAATTTTGGGGAATCAATTTTATAGCCTAAGATGCATTAAATCGAAAGCTATTTAACCTAGGTGTCTTAAACTAGGGTTAGAGTTTATACCTCATTTAATGGACGGATTAATCCGTTTAAAGGCATGTTGCATTTGTAGGCTGTCCACGCTCCATTTTGTAGAAGATCCCTTGCCTGAATAACGCCTAGATCGAACGTAAAAGAAGCTCGAACGGATTGCCCTTATCTCGCCGGAAAGATGGTTGCCGGCGACTTTGACCGGTGAGATTGGGCAAAGAATCAATGGAGGGAAGTATTTAGAGCTCAAGGGAACTGGTGGAGAGCTCTGGGGTTTTTTTTGAAGAGAGATAATGCTAGGGTTTCAATGATGGCTCCTCTTATTGCTTTAGCCCTATTCAAATAACCCTAGGCTACTTGGACGGCTAGGATCAAATGGTTGGACCTCCAGATGCTTCCATGTGTCATTGGGAGTTGTTGGGAGCAGATGGATCAAAGGACACAAGGACAAATGACATGTAAAGGTCATTTTGTCCCTTTATGGCCATGTGAGATTGATGGGAGTCATTGGATCTCCATCCAAGGGCCAAGAAAAGCCTTGAGAAGGTTCCAGAACTTGATTAGGGCTGCTGGAATGGTTTAAGGAGTGATAGGATTAATTTAAAATGGGTTTTGACCATCCTTGACTCATTTGAGAGCTTGGTTTGACTGTTTGACCAGTCAAACAGTCAACCAAAATGCTGAGGTGGCAAGAAGGATTGCTTGAGCTGATGGATTAAGTCTTGAAAGCATTAATTGAGGATATATGAAAGTTCAACCAAAGCCATAGGTATTTGACCAAGCATATGAGCTAACTTGGTCTAATAGGCTAAGGTTTGACTCAAAGTGAATTTGAAAATATTCCATGCATCGAATGGAATGGATTTGAGGGATCAAATTAAGATTTTAAATGAATGAAATGAATAGGCTCAAATGGGTCAAGCTTGGTCAAGTTCAAGCTTAGTTGACCAAGTCAACAGCTAAACAGGTCAAGAGTACAATCAAATCCAAACCATTGGGGAATATGATCAGAAGAGCTTGAATGGGTTTGATATTGATATTTGATGCTTGCTAGAGGTGATCTGGGAGTCAAAAGGGTTTAAATGATCAAAGTGACTATTTAAGCTCTTAAGGGGTCATTGGGTCAACTAAGGTTGACTCGGTCAACCAAGTTGACCCAAGGGCTGGATTTGGTCTGAACAAGTTTGAGATGATATTTCAAGTCTATGGGAGGTGATTTCGTTCAATTCGGAGTTCATTTGGTTGAAAATCAATATTTGAACCCCATAGGGGTATTTTGGTCATTTTGACCCCTGGTCAACTGGGGGTCAAAGTGGGTCTACCAAAATGCAGTTTAAAGTTCAACATATCAAGATTAAAGGTCTGGAAGTGACTAGAGGCTTTGGTGAATGCTCTAAGGTCAGAATCTTCAAAGTGATAGGTCCAGTGGCATAGGCTGTAAATATTTGAAGGTTTTGCAGCCTATGGATTTTGATTAAGTTTCTGGGGTTAGAGACCTCAGAATGGGCTCAAATTTGGAGGGTTGCCTCCAGACACATGTCCCATCAGTATGCAACTGACGGACTCTGAATCGGAGGTCATTTGACTAGATTTCAAAATGTTTGAAAATTCAACGGAAAAGGCCTTTAGGACAAAACCCTTGGACCTTGGATTTGGCTTAATTGACCTAAGATCTAGGTAGATACTAAGGTTTGAATAGATCTTAAAATTAGGAATCTAGAAGGATCCTATAACCTAAGAAATTCCTAGAACTTAGAGTCTAGAAGGAGTTTAAGATCTAGAGTAACTCCTAGGGTCTAAGCTCTAGAAGAATCCTAGCATAGATCCTAGGGTCAGGATTCTAGGAGGATCCTAGAATTTAAATTAATTTGAAAATTAAATTGATTTGGGATCAAGAGTAGTCCAAGTGACCTCACACAAAAATGAGGTCAACACATGCCGAGGCGATTTGATCGACTATCTTCTTGATCTCCGTTAGGTATTGAGTCATGGAGAGATTTTTCATCGATGCATTGTGTAGCTCGTTCTTGAGTTGAATTACTTTGGAGAGATTCGTTGATTGAAACCGAGTTTGAAGAGCTTTCCAGATCTCATTTGTGGATTCAAGATGCACCACATAGGATAGAACCTGTGGTGAGATGGTGGAACAGATTGCTGCTGCCAAATTTTGATCGGTGACGAGCCATTTGGTGTGATCTTGGTTGGGATCAGTAATCTTTGTTCCTTGAGAAATCAGAGAACTTGCCGAAGTAGAAAATGGTTCAAGAAAGCTGGCAAAGCCGTTTTCCTTGAGAAGCTTGGTGATTTGATTGCTCCAAATCGAGTAGTTGTCCAGTGTGAGTTGATGCGGGACGAGAGATTTAAGATTAGAGATGATGAATTTTAAAGAAGGATATATGATGAGTTTGTCAGAGACCACACCTGATGCTTCGCCTGTTTGAGATGATGCGAAAGCCGTGGTCGTATATATAGAGAAACTTTCCTAGAGGCTACACGTGTAAATATATAATTGGACATCAAGAATACACTTGATTTAATTGTGTTTGCTTTGTTTTTCTAATAGTAACATCATCATATATATGGTTAAAATGGAAGTTGGTGAAGCTATTAATCATGCCACAGGAAAGTCAAGCTTTTGCAACGAAAAAAGCTGCCGCAGAACACGACAAATCCGTTGTGAACTTCGGTTGGTGGGAGATTTGCGACGGAATTAATTCTGATAATAAAAGTCACGTTGCAAAAGTATTTGTGATGGAAGGAGTCCGTCCTAAATATTTAACTGTGGATTTACAACGGAAGAAAATTCGAGAAAACAACATCTTAATTTTAGCAACCCGGTGTAAATTCCATCGCAAATTACGACGGATTTGTAGAGGATTTACGATGGAAAGTCCGCCGCAATCTGTGACGAATTATTTCGTCACAAAATATGATACACGTTCGTCGTTACTATGTTTGCGGTGAAATTTCCACCGCAAATCCTCCGAAAACCTGTAGCATAAAAAAATACCTAAGCTATTGAGCTTTTCAACAATAACAATCCAAGTAGTTTAAAAGCAGTAGTTAATAATGTTTGATATATCATAAAAAATTATCTTCATCGGGCACAAATCTCGAGGCAAAATCAAGTTGGAAACTTCAAAAATTAAATTTAGAATCATATGAACTCAGATTTCAACAAACTTATAAGCAAATTGATCATCTCAGAAATATGAATCCAACGACACCAAATTCAACTTAATCCGAGTCCAAATGGGTCCAAATCAAACACCCAAAGCGCTTTTGAAAGGCTCAAACCATAATTTGGATTACCAAATGGTTTCCAAACTTGACATGCTTATAGTGGAATCGAGCGACTTGACGAGATGAATCCAATGAGCCTAAGATTCCTATTACCTCCATCACCCCCGATCTCCACCTTCTCTACTAAAGTGGGGAGGCGACTTTCGGCCACCCTTCGCTAAGCCCAAATACCCTCAAACATATTTGAACAAATAGTAGTTTTTTTAACTTGTATAAAAATTGCAATCATCCTCTTGATAATATATAAATTTTTAATTTATTAAATTCTCCTATCTAAATTTTTTTGTCAAAAGAGATTGATGATTATCTAAATATAATCCTCTGATTGTAGAATGAGCATACAAATTAAAAATTAATTCAGAGAAAAAATTAAAATATGCTCAAGTGAACAAAAATAAACATAAACTATATAAAGAATTTTCATTTAAAATCTCAAAGCTACTTAAACTCAAATAAAAATTTATTACTAAAAACCCTAAAAACAGAACCCTAAACATTAAAAAAATGATTAAAAATGCAAACTCAAACTAATTTTCAAATAAAACAATTATTAGTTAAAAGATTTGTAGCTTTTTGCACTAACGGAGAGAGAACATGCTATTGTTTTTCTTTTTTTATACACACATTGCTTTTTGCATAAACAAAGATTAACGGCTAGAGAGAGAGAGAGAGACTTAGAGGGACCTTATTTAATAATTTCAAATGAATACAGATAGAGTCAGAAATTTTTGGTAGAGGGGACTTTTTTTTTCCCAAAAATTTCCCTTCAAAGATGTTGGTAGGTGAGACTTGAGAGGTTGATGATTTCTTACAATGTCTCGATAGACCTTGCTAAAAAACAAGCAACTTGAAGAATGACCCTTATTTATTGCAATATTAGAAATTCTAAAGGCTATATTTTTGTTTGATTGATTTTGTGCTAATACAAATACGCCTATATAAAGACAAAAGAATAAAATAATAATGGAAATACAGCAAAATAGAATATCCTCAATAATGAAGAAATATTACATGAATAAATGGCACTGCAGATATAATGGGATGAGCTTTGTGATTTTGCACCTGGGCTAATTAAAAACATATTTGAGTTGTAAATTCAAGTTTATCGGAATAGTTCATCCATATAAAAATCATAAAATGGTAAGATCTAAAAGAAAAAGTAAAAAAAAGAAGAAGCAAAATTAGGCTTTCTTTGAGTTGGCTCACCATAATTTTGGGTCTGTGGGAGTTTCGCGGAGCCGTGCATTAATAAAGTCTACAGCTGCTGCCTTTTTGTCCAGTAATCTGCAAGAGTAAAATAGTATATTTATAGCTCCTACTTTAACAAAATGTAAGACCTACATATAAAATAGGAATAAGATATTTAATACAGGTAACAATATATTAGATTGTCCCATAGTTCAAGATCCTCAAAAATATTTTGTGCCTCTCCAACCATACCACACCCAACAGATAGCTCACCATATTCCCTGAAAAGTTGGTATAAAATGAAGTAGAGAAATTGCAAACCGTGTAATTGTTAAGGAAAGACTATCATGAGAAAATTTGTCCTACGATTACTTCCTCAATGCTGATATAATCATATAACTAGTGTATACACACAAAAAGCTAATTGAATCCTTTGAGCAACCACAGGAACTGATTCATAAACAGCTTCAACCTAAGAATGTGCAGGCACATCAAATACATACATACACACACACACACACATATATATATATATATATATATATATATATATATATATACTCTCCCACCTCAATTGCCCACCCACCCTCTCTCTATATATTTCACATTTTTTTAACTCCCGCCTACCTTTCTCTCTCCTCTGTGGTGTAAAAAAAAAATTGTAGGCCCTTTAGTCCAACACTGCCTAGAGTTAAATAATTTGAGCTCGTTTTTCACAAACGAGCCTTACTGGCCAAAGCTTAGCTCGACTCGGTTCGCTTGCAAGCCTAATCATGACGATGGCATAGCTCGGGTCGGTGTAGGTCATTTATTTAATGCCTTGATTTGATACTCCAATAAAATAACTCTGATAAAGGAGGCACTTTAACAAGCTGACAAAGGCTTCGTTTGAGACGACTTTTTTACTGCTTCTTAAAATAGAGTTTTAGTATAAAAATTAAAATTTATCACAGTTTATCAATCATAAACGTCATAAACACTAGCGTTACAATAAACTTTATTTTTTAATACTTGACCAAATAGGGAATAATTAAAATTATTCATTGCCATAATATTTATAGTAAAAAATTTATCATATTTATTCATGTAATATATCCTCATTATTGAGGATATTCTATTTTATTGCATTTCCATTATTATTTTATTCTCTTTCCTTTATATAGACATATTTGTATTAGCATAAAAATCATTGGAACAAAAATATAGCATTTTAAAATTATTATATATTGATGGTGCCAAAGCTCTTAGACCTATTGTTAGGTGGAGGGTTGTTAATGGAGTTCAAATAAATACATTAAATGATGTTTGGATTCAGAACCTTCCTTTGGCTAGATGGCCAACTCCGATTGATAACTACAGGCCTGAAATGGCTGATTTTCTTGATGAGGAACAGCAGTGGAAGGTTTCAAATCTGCAAAAGGTTTTTGGTGCTAAGTTGATGCAGAGAATTCTGGGGATCAAGGTGGATCTGGAATAGATTGTGATAAGTCAGAATTAATTCAGTGGCAAATGGGAAAGATTATCACTGTTATGGCCTTTAAATCTCATTTTAGTGGTCTGAGTTATCGATTTTCTTGAATTAGGAAGTTAAAGCTCAATCCTAGAGATTAATTTTTTTAGTGGAGGTTAGTCAGAGGCAAGGGTGTAAGGGAGCCAAGCCGGCTTGAACTCAACTTGTTAACGAGCTCGCGAGTCAAGCTTATGAGCTTCGAGCTCGAGCCTATAATCGAGCTCGTTTAATAAACAAGCTCGAACTCGAGCTCCACCCGACTCGACTCGAAAGCTTATCAAGCTACTCAATTATATATAATTGAGTAAATAACAAGCAGTTACTAAATGAAAGGAATGAGAAATTATGATTTCAGATCATCACAAAATCCTTAATATTCAAAACTTTAATAAAAAAAAACTTGGTGAGCGAATAAGAACACACAATTTATACTGAGTAGTTCAGTAAATGTGTAAAATATTATTAGCATAGGATTTGGAGTTTTAATCAAGAGTCTTCTTAAAGCATTATATATATATATATATATATATATATATATATATATATATATATATATATATATATATATATATATATATATATATATATATATATATATATATATATATATAACTTACACACACCGTATATGCAAGATCGAATCTAAGATCTCTTGGTTGAAATCCAAAGCCCCTGACCAACAAGCTAAGATGGGAATTTTATTTATAAATCTAATAACTAAATCTTCACATTTACTTATATAACATCATAATCTTTAAATTATATGTTTGAACCGGCCTATCACTCCCGCAGTCGTTATGTCGTGTTCGTCCCCTTTTTGACGCATCTGGTAAGAAGGTAGAGGTCATCTCTCGGTGGAAGTTAGTGCTCATGCCTCCGGAGGAAGGTGAGTGCTATTGTGTAATATTGTTTGGGTTCTCTAAATTATCTGCTCTTATTTTATTTGGGATGTCTTCTTGCTTTTCATTGTTTTTTTTTTTTAACAAAAAATTTTATTCCTTAATCAAAGTAGACATACAACCAAAAGCCTAAAGCCAAATAAATCCAAAAATTACAAAGTTAAGAAACCACGATAAAAAACAAAAAGCTGAGTGGAAAGGAAATAAAAGATAGCTCAGGATCGCCACCTTGTTGCCACGCTTGGCCCGTCCTAAGGAGGAAAGTAAAACAACAACAAGAAGAACCAATACGAGAGCCAGCCAATAACATAGCCACCATGGTTGCCAACAAGCCATGGCCATCCAGTGAGGCGTGTTTAAAAACAACCCCATCAAAGCCACAGAAATCCCACAACCTTGCATCACAACAATCCAAAACAAAAAAATCAACGCCAGCCCCACAAAGCAGACACTACAGAAAAAAGAGAGCCAAAACCAAAAAATAGAAATCATTTCTTTTTGTGTTTACGAGCTCTGTGTTTACTACTCATAAAATTTTCAGCGCCTGCAATTTGAGTAAAACTAAAATCACAGTTATCCCGAGACGTCAAAGCATCCTCAATGAATCCCTCACCACCATATGAGAAATTATCATCATGTAACCAGTCACCCTGCAAAACCACACTATCCTTTGATTTACGAGCAAGGTTAGTTAATAGATCATTCTTAGAAATAACGGAGATAGGCACCTCAACAAGAGGCACGTCAAAGCTTAAGGGATCATCACCCTCAGAAAGCCAACAAAAGAGAGTAGGATTATTCAAATCATTAGTGACCACACTGCCACATTCACTAGGGTCTAAATGGGCATGCAAATAAAAAAATTGAGCATCACCAGTACCATGAACAACAGTTGCATCAGGAGAAACGGAAGGATTATCTTCCAGATTAAGCCGACAAAGGTTATGATCAATAGTCTAAGCCATGCACAATAACCTCATTACCATCTAAATTTGACTTAATCATATCTAAATTATATGAACGATGGACATTAACATCCATCACGTTCACAAGATCACCATCATTACCCACAAAAGCATTAGTAGGACCAAGATCCTGATCCAAGTCCAAATCAACACCAGGGACATCCTCCCCCAAAACCAGAGTTGAATCGATAACAACAACATCCATGGACATGGCCAACAACATCCGCAAGAATAGGGGCCAAAGACATAGGTATGGACAAATCAACCAAAGCCCCAGGGCCAATGCCACCAGCGTTGTCAGACGAAACATTACCAAAGCTCACCCCCAAAAACAGCATTAACCACCTTAGCATTAGGAATAGAATGAGGATGTAGTATGTCACACTTCAATTTTGAGTGACCTAGTGATTTACAGTGAGGACAATAAGGAGGAAATTCATCAAAGATAATCGATTGAATGTAACCTAAGCCCTCAGAGCCAACCCAAACTTTATCATGATAATTTTTGGTAACGTCTAACTCGACAAGGACCCGCACAACAGAGGGAAAGGTACTAATAGACGTAGCATTATCAGTCTTAAGAGGCTTGCCGAAGATAGAAGCGAGACCATGTAGGATACGAGTAGAAAACAAATGAGGTCTAAGGTTGGGAAATGACACCCAAATAGGAATAATGGGAGATTCACCTTCAATATCAAACAAAGGGGATCATTTGAAAATTTTCATGAAACAACTGTTCACAAAGTAGGATCTATGAGCAAAAACACTATAGTAATCAAGGTCATTTTCAAGCTTAATCAAAACATGTTTAAGATTAAGAACAGTCACAGAAAATTGGCTAATAAGTTTGAGATTAAAAAAGAATTTCCTGATAGCATCAAGCGAAGGGCGAGGGCGACGAGCCGAAAATTTACCTACCAAATCGAACTCAAGGGGGGCAGCGAGCGCCAGAACTTCCTCCTCCGAAATCCACAAGGCCCATAAACCATGGAGAGAAGTAATTTTAAGATCAGAAAAATTAGAAGACGAAGAAATACTCCATGTAAAGCATCTTTAAAAGATCGAGTAAAGATTTTCCCGATCTGACAATCGTGGAGCAGCCATGGACCATGGAGCAACAAAACAAGAAAAATCACAACAAAAAAGAGAACACGTCAATAAGAGGAAGTAAGGAGTTTAGGAGACGAGTTCTGTTGTCATTTACCTAGCTGGAAGACAGCTCGCGGGATACAGACGTCAGTGTAGGAATAAAGGAGTTCAGGAGACGTGGCCGGAAGGGAGTTCTACATAGCTTAGAGCATTCGTCCGAGACACAACTCGCAAGACGTAGAGCGCGAAGATGGGATTTCGACCGGAAGCATCGGACGTCAGAGCTGCGAAAAACGGAGCAGGAGACGGAGCATAGAAATGAGAAAAAAATATGATTGAACAAATTTTAAGAAAGACGAATTTTAAAAAGAAGCATAGTTAATATGTAATTAAGCTGAAAGAGCTTAGTTATTAAATAATTTAAAAGGATAAAAAATGACAATCAAATTATCGTTTTCATAATTAATTAAGAGTACGCTATATTTTGGCGCATTCTTTGAAAATGCCAAAATTTTCAACGCATTTCTCACACTAATGCCAAAATTTTCAACGCATTTCTAACACTAAGAGAGTCAAGTTGGAAAGAGAGGTAGGAAGAGTGAGAGAGATGCGGGGTGAGAGAGATAGACATAAAACATATTTTATAAAGTTAACAGTTTATTTAAATTAACTTATAAAGTGTTAATTTTAATTTATAATTATATAAATTTTTTTTTAAACAAAAAATATTTTATTGATAAATAAAGGGCTACAACCAGTGGCGGAGCCAGGAATTTTTATCTGCGGGGGCACAAAATTTTGACTTTAAAAATACTCTCAAACATTTTCATTTTAGCTTCAAATTGAAATTATGGTTTTATTTTTTTTTAATTATAAGAAGATAAATTCTATGATAATGAAAAAAAAAACTTATTGTCATGCTCAACTAAATTAATTTCAACATAAATTTATTTAAATTATATATTATCGTTCTAATATATTTCGACCACTTTTCTACCATATATTTTCATATCTAATTTAAATAAAAATATAACTAAAAAATATTTTACGACCAATAAATATATAAAAAAACTATATCTTATTATTATAAAAGTATATTAAAAATATATAATAATTTATAATAAACATCTTTTACGCTACTTGATTTAAATTTAAATATTATAATTCTCCTCTAATGTAATTTATTGGCTTTAATTACATATTTTTATTAGAATTTGAGTTTTTTTTTTAAAAAAAAATTGATGAAATTTTTAATTATAAAAATACTATTGATGTGGAGATGAAGAGAAAAATAATCTCATCCTCATGTAGAGAGAGAGAGAGAGAGAGAGGCTAGTGGAAGAGGTTGAATCTATAAAAATAAATTGGTAGAGAGAGAGAGAGAGAGAGAGAGAGAGAGAGAGAGAGAGAGAGAGAGATGGCAAAAAGCTATGACAGCCAATGAGCTCCCTTAAAGCAAAAAAAAAAAAATTTAGGTGGGGCACGTGCCCCCCTAGGCCCCCCCCCCCCCCCCTAAATCCGCCTATGGTTACAGCAGAAATTGTCAAACATATAATAAAATGCAGAAATACAATGAAAGAAGGAAACTGATAGTAGATAGTTGGTAGTTGGGCTCACTAGTTGACCGAGACATCCAGTGCCCCACCAGCATGCACGGGCCATCCAGTAAGGTGATAAAGGGTCCAGTCAACGATTTGTAACGAAAAGCACCAAAGGTTGCCGCAAGCAAAAAGATAAGGCACTCGTCCCGACCACATCATAGCCCGATATAAAAATCTGCGAGGACACCGAAACCCATAATCGGAAAACCAAACAGATTAACAAAAAAAACAACAAATCATTAACGCCTACGACGACCCCTGCCACGGCCCCTTCCACGGCCCCTAGCACGTGAAACCTTCGAACGACCAACATTAGCACGAACCAACGAGAAATCATTCCCGGGTTCAGATCCCCCACAAAAATCCGAAGATGTGAAATCAAAATCCGAATGGTCAGAAACTAATTCACGCTCAGAAGAGTCATTTAACCAATTTATTTGATCCGATCTATCACAACACAGAGAATTCACCAGATTTATCGTTGCAGCCGTATGCACCGGAACATTCACGAACTGATTAGAGCTTTTAGATACTTCACTTAAATTCTCCACCGGCACAGCATTATTAACATCAACAACAGGTAAATCTAAATCAGCAGAAAAAATAACATGCCCAACCGGAACACACCGAGGGCTCAAAACATCAACATCACTAAACTCAGGTAAAACATCAGCCCCCATCCCGATAGTAACATCCAGCAAACCAGGGGAAGCAGTGGTAACAGGCAAAGGCAAAACCTCCACCCCAACACCAGGTTTCAAACAAATCTGATCCGTTTCCATAGTATCAGCAATGAGATGATTAGAAGGAAGATTCAGTGATGGAGATAAAACATGTTCAGAGGGGTTAAGATTTTGCTGTATCCTGGCATCCACCGGAGGAATAACTGAATTCAAAGGTGTTCTTAAATGAGGAAATGATTTAGAGCATTTTGATTTTTTGTGACCAACAACTTTACACTGCTGACAAAAGCTAGGAACATCTTCAAAAATTACCTTTTGAATATACCCACACTTCTCCGGACCTAACCACACTGAATCCGGGTGAGATTTTGAGATATCAATTTCAACCAGCAAACGAGCTACCGAGGGACGCGAACCCACCGCCGTCGCATTATCAGTTTGAATCGGCCGCCCAAAAATTGATCCCTAACCAAATAAAATTTTGGAAGAAAACAGGTGAGGACGCAAACCCGGGAAAGAAATCCACACCGGGACGATCGGCGACTCCTCCGACAGATAAAGGAGAGGCGACCATTTGATGATTTTCATGAAACAACCAGCAACAAAATAGGACCGGTGAGCAAAAATTCTACCATAATCTAAATCGTTACCAAGCTTAATCAACACATTTGTTTGATCTAACAAGGTTACCAAAAAATCACCGGACAGTTTAAGGTTGAAAAAAAAAATTTCGAATGGAATCCAACACCGGACGTTTCAATGGAAACTTACCAACTAAAGCATACTCGAAAGGTTTAGCAAGATGGAAAAACTCATCCTCTGAAAACCATAACGCCGGCAAGCCACGAATGGTAGACACACGACATTCCGGGAAAGCAGTCGAAACCGATCCGGAAAGCACATCCTTGAATGATTTAGAGTTCTTACCTTCAATAAAACCAGGATCCATACGTTTATTAGCCATGAAAACCGCGATCTCACCGGCGCAAGAGAAGACGGCGGCTAGGGTTCACGAAGGGGAAAACCCTAGCAGACATGAGGGGAAAAGTCGGGAAGAACTAAGATGCCTGATGAAGCTGTCTTTGATTATGATAATTATATAAAGTTATAAATTATAAATTATAAGTTATAAAGTTATTAATTTTGACTAATAATTATATTAGTTTATAAATTAATAAGTTTATAACTTAATATAATTATAAATTTAATTAGTGTTATATCATCAAAAAATTATCTTGAGCGGCACAAATAACGAGGCAAAATGAAGTTAGAAATTTTAAAAATTAAATCAGAGATCATCTGAACTCGGATTCGGGATTTCAACAAACTTGTAGTCGAACTGAACGTCCCGAAGATACGAACCCAACAATACCAAATTAGACTCAATTCGAGTCCAAATGGATCTAAATCGTAGACTCGAAGCATATTTGATATATGAGCATAGTTATAAAGTTATAAATTTTTATTAGATTTAGTATTAATAACTTTATAACTTAATCTAATTATAAATTTAATTATAATTTTAAGATATTAATTTTAATTAAATTAAGTTACAAAGTTATTAATTTAAATTTATAACTTAAATTCTAATTAAATTTATAATTATATTAAGTTATAAAGTTATTAATTTTGATCAATAATTATCTTAATTTAAAATTTATAGTAATTTGAAATTAAATTAAATTAAAATATAAAACATAAATTAAAATTTAAAGTTTAATAAAAAGTAAATAATAATTATATTAAATTTAAATTTAGATTATAATTAAATTTATAATTATATTAAGTTATAAAGTTGTATAAAGTTAATTTTGTTTAATAATTATATTAATTTAAAATTTAAAGTAATTTGAAATTAAATTAAACTAAATTAAAAATGAGAAAAAATATGATTGAACAAATTTTAAAAAGAACCATAGTTAATATGTAATTAAGCTGAAGGAGCTTAGTTAACTAATATAATTATTAACCAAAATTAATAACTTTATAACTTATAATTTATAATTTATAACTTTATATAATTATAAATTAAAATTAATACTTTATAAGTTAATTTAAATAAACGGTTAACTTTATAAAATATGTTTTATGTCTATCTCTCTCACCCCGCATCTCTCTCACTCTTCCTGTCTCTCTCTCCAATTTGACTTTCTCTCAGTGTTAGAAATGCGTTGAAAATTTTGGCATTAGTGTGAGAAATGCGTTGAAAATTTTGGCATTTTCAAAGAA
This sequence comes from Dendrobium huoshanense, assembly GCA_016618105.1. Lineage (NCBI taxonomy): Eukaryota > Viridiplantae > Streptophyta > Magnoliopsida > Asparagales > Orchidaceae > Dendrobium > Dendrobium huoshanense. The sequence goes on along the minus strand of CM028346.1, from coordinate 39,650,126 downwards.
TACGCCAAAATATAGCGTACTCTTAATTAATTATGAAAACGACAATTTATTTGTTATTTTTTTCTTTTTTAATTATTTAATATATGTTGGCTAACAGAGTAAGGGAACATGTCCATTTCAAATAAAACAAATAAATAAATAAATAAAATGCATATTATACACATTCATAGATAGGCTGTTGGCTTCAAAAAGTATCATTTTGAGAAGTTCGCTCTGCTAGGGTTTCCTCTCGCCGCCGCCAGGGCGCTGGTTTTGTTCTCTCCCTCCTTCCTCCTCCTCCGGCTTTCGCCGGAGAACTCCCCTTCTAGGGTTTTCAGCATCCTGCTCCTTGTTTCTTACATGGAGTCTCTCTCTGCATCTGATTTTCCCCCGCTATCGGCGCATGCAGGAGGATCTTCCTCCTCTGCACCTTCTCGTGTGTGGAAAAATATCGTGATAGACTCTGTTCCCATATCTAAGGATCTACCTCTCTCTTTCCTTCCTCACGAACCAGAGATCATTCCTTTCGCTGGGGATCATCTGGTAAAAGGGGCGGAAAATTGGAATCTTTGTCTGGTTGGATACTCAATTGGTCGTCGTCCTTACTATGAAGCTCTTCTTGGAGCGATTCGCAAAACCTGAACCCTTAAGGGATTGATGCAACTTCTCTCGCTATCTGATGGGTTTTTCCTCCTTCGTTTCACTACAGAGGAAGATTATGAGATGGCATGGTCTAAAGGTGTGTAATTTTTTTTAGGGAGGCCTTTCCTGCTCCAAAAATGGTCGCCTAAGTTCCGACCCAAGCGAGAAAACTTTACTTCAATTCCCATCTGGGTGAAAATTCATGATTTGCCTCTGGTCTGCTGGAACTCTGAAGGAATCTCTCGCATCGCAAGCAAAATTGGCATCCCGCTAGCTGTCGACGCCCTTACCGCACAAAGAACCCGTCTTACCTTTGCTCGCATCTGTATTCAAGTAGACGCCTCTGCTACTTACCCTGAGGAGATCCCGATCTCTATAGAGGACGATGTCTTCAACCTGAAAATTCAATACGAGTGAAAGCCCACTCTTTGTGAACACTGCAAATCGATGGTGCATGCATCCTCTTCTTGTCCTTCCAAACCTGAGGCTGCAACCACTAATATCATACATCCTCCACAGACTCCGTTTCGTGGTCGAAGCAAAAGCAGAAAGCCACAAGGTAGGACACCATCGTCATCTCCTATCATCCCCTCCTCTATTATCCCCTCTTCCATTCAACTCGCTGTTCCCAATCCCCAAGTTCTAACTGGCCCGACCATGGTGGAAAGCTCCATGGCTCAGAGTTCCCTGTTAGGCCCGGCTAAACAGACTATCACTCAACAGAATCCCAACCTACCTCCTCTTCCTCCTCCGCCAACCACTTCCACCTTCCACACCCAACTTCCCCCCACTGCCTTATTACCTACTCCGGTTTTGCCCGTTTCTAATATTCCCAACCTCAACTCTCCTCATGAAACCTCATCATCCTCTACCTCCTCCTTTAAGCCTCCACCTACAAATATTCAATCTCCCAATAAGTTTGATGCTCTTCACCTGTTGGCTGAAGACCTAGACAACTCAGCGGATGATTCTTCCTTAGAGATTGACTCCTCTGCTCGGGTCAAAGAAAAGGAGAAACCGCAAACTCACTCGGGTAAGCAAAGCAAAAATGCAAAGGGGAAGCAAAGCAAAAAGACCCCGGCGAACAACCGTTAATATGTCTTTGCCGATAATTGCAAGTTGGAACATTAGGGGCTTCAACAGTCCAGACAAAGTATACTGCTGTAAGCGCCTGATTTCGTCTTTTAATTTGGATGTGCTCTGCATTTTGGAGAATAGAATTCTCCCGTCTTCCCTTCTCAATCCCTTCTTCTGTGATTCTCATGTCATTTTTCCTATGGAACAATCGTGCCACAACTTTAATCTGGCATTTCCTGGCCGGATTTGGATCAAGTGGAACTCTACCAAAGTTAATTTTACACCTGAGATTATCTCTCCTCAGCTCATCTCAGGTACTATCACTGGAGCTTCTTTTTCTCCTTTTACGTTATCTGTTATTTATGCAGAAAACGATAGGGATGCTCGTACTCCTCTTTGGGATATGATTAGAACATGTGCTGATTCAATCTCTAATCCTTGGATAATAATGGGGGACCTCAATTGCTGTCGTTTTGCTGCGGATAAATTGGGAGGTAATGCCTTATCCCACAGCAGCTTAGGGGAATTAAATTCTGTTATCTTTGATACTAACATTGAAGACTTAAACTCGGTGGGAAATAAATACACTTGGTTTAACCAGCAAACCAATAATCCCATTCACATAAAATTAGATAGAGTTATGGTCAATGAGCATTGGACTTCCTCTTACCCGAACTCCTACTACTCGGTTCAGGCTCCGTCCTGTTCTGACCACTGTCCACTCATTCTGCACTCTACTGTTAATATTCCAACTCCTCACCGCTTCCTTTTTAAAAACTATTAGACTTCTTTAGATGCGTATTGGTATATCCTACTTGATGTTTTCTCTGCCAATCAAGTAGGTAACCCGTTGGCTGATTTATGTTATAAACTTCGTGATTTAAAAAGGAGGCTCAAACTGGAGTCATGGACTAATGCCAATGCTATTAAGGAGCATATGGACTCCCTCCATAGGCAACAACTACTTTACCTACAGCAGATCTCGGATTATCCTTTAAATGAGTCTCTTAATAGCAATTTGAAAGAAATCAACCACCAAATCACGAAATTCACTTCTTTCCATGTCTCATGGATTATTCAGCGAGCTAAGGCTTCTTGGTTATCACAGGGGGAAGATGACTTGAAGTTCTTTTATAACAAAATTCGACGCCGCAGGGCCAATAATAATGCGGTTGTGAATATTGGTGCCTCCTCTCACTGTTTAAATGAAGACATTATTTATGATATCATTAAGCATTACCAAGATCTTTACAATCCTCCCTTGATTGAGGATTTAAACATAGATCATTTTCCTGTTGGTAATAAATTACATTCTACTATTGCTGACATTCTTATTACTTCTGTTACTGATGCTGAAATTAAGCAGGCGGTATTTGATGGCAAAGCATCTTCCTCCCCTGGGCCAGACGGGTTCAACTATCATTTTTATAAAAGAAGCTGGCATATCATTGGGCCCAATGTCTGTAAGGCTGTCAAATCCTTTTTTATTTCGGGCATTATGCCCACTGGTATAAAAGCTACAGCACTTACTTTGATTCCTAAAACTAAACATGCTGCTACATTCAATGACTTTAGGCCTATTGCTTTATGTAATGTCATTTATAAAATTATCTCCAAAATTATTGCAAATAGGCTAAAGCATGTCATGCCTCTCATTGTGAAAGATAATCAAGCTGGGTTTATTAAAAATAGAGTATCTACGGATCATATTATCTTAGCCCAAGAAATTCTTACTTATGCAGCTAGGGGGAAAAAGAATTTTTTGTGTGCTAAATTTGATATTCGCAAAGCCTTTGACACTATTTCCAGGGAATTTATCCTTGCTAGACTACTTCAAAAAGGATTTCCTCCTTTGTTTATATCTTGGATTAAAAGTTATATTTCCAATGTCAACTATTCTATTGTGATCAAAGGAGCTCTCCAAGGGTATTTCCCTTCTTCGGCTGGGTTAAGGCAGGGCTGCCCCCTAAACCCGTATTTGTTCTGCATTGCTATGGATGCATTCTCCTCGATTCTAGATGACAATCTTTTTGTGGGAGCTTATTTCAAGAATTTTAGGATCAGTCATCTCCTTTATGCATATGACTTACTTGTTTTTGGAGATGCTACCTGCAGCAATTGTACCAACCTTATGGAAACAATCAACATCTTTACTAAAGCCTCAGGACTACATATTAATTTGGGGAAAAGCTCACTTTTGCTGCCTAAGCACCTTACTAATGCTGCTGACATTTATAACTCCCTTCCCTTGTCTCTTAAGGATAGCATTCCTTATCTTGGAATCCCGATTTCCTTCAGGAAATTAAAATATTCTGACATCTCTTCTTTAATTGATGATATAACTGGGAAACTATCTAGGTGGAATGCAAAAATGCTCTCCTTTGCTGGTAGACTTCAATATTTGAAATTTACTATGTTAAAATCTATTGCTTATTGGATAAGGGGTGCTATCTCAATCAAAGGTGCTTTTAAACTCTTTAGAAAAGTGGCTTCTAAATTTTTGTTCTTTGGTGATATGTCTGTGGGGAAAAAACTGCATCTTGTTAGTTGGGATAATGTTTGTAAACCCAAAGATAAGGGAGGACTTGGTATTTATAGCATCTCAGCTCTACAACATGGGTTTAATTGTTCTCTTATACACAGATTGTATAACAGACCGTCTCCTTTGGCGTCTTGGTTGTTCAATTACTACTCCTCACCTTGGAAACAGCCTCACTCCAAAGCTTCAAAATTTTGGAAATCAATTTGTAGCACAACTGTAACTTCCAAAGAAATTTGGAAATTCAAAGTTACTACTAACTCCCCCTTTTCTTTTCTCTGGGATAGCTGGTGTAATTCTATTAGCCTGGTTGATTTAAATCCAGAATATGCTAACTATGAGGACCTTAGTGTGAGCAATTTCATTTCCTCTGATGGCTGCTGGAATATTCCTATCAATTTACCAACTATGATCTCTAATGCTATTCTCAGGGTTAGAATTCTGGATAATAACACTGATTGCTTATCTTTGGCTAATAAAGCTAAAGCTAATTTTAAAGGTTTTATCACTGACTTTTACAAATCTATCCTGGACTGCAACTGGGAGGATTACATATGGCATTCGAAACACTCGCTGAGATACTCTACTTATGCCTGGCTTTCTTTGGTTGGGGGTCTTAAAACGGCTATGGAACTTCATCGTAGAAACATTGGGGTGGATCTGACTTGTTCTTTATGCTTTAACCACATAGAGAGCACTAATCACCTGTTTTTTTATTGTAATTTCAGCCATTTCATCATTACTGCTCTCATCCCTGAATCAGCCAATATTCTGCTTAGACCCAACTTGATGCAAATGTTTGACTGGGTAAATGAAAACCAAAACTTCTCTCCCCATTCCAAAAGGCTTTATTTCATTACTATTTGCTGCACAGTTTATCATGTTTGGAGAGAAAGAAACGAGAGGAAATTTGCTTTAGCTGCCTCTAGCACTACCACTATCTTGATTAAGATCAAGAAAGCTATCCTTTGCAAGGTCTCCAAATGGTGTGATGGAGACCTGTTGAGAAACTTTGCTATATAGTTAAATTTGCTGCAGGTGGGCTCTGGGCATCACCTGCTCTGATTTTGTTTTCAGCATCTTTTGAATTATGGGGTTCCTCTGTTCCTCCTATGTTTTTGCTACGAGAAAATTGCTCCTGATTGTTGTTGCTGCTTCGGTAGCGGTCTGATTGCACTTCCGGGAGACTTCAGATCTGACTCCACCTGTTATCATTATGATCACCTGGACGATGATGAAGCTCCCATTTTCTTCCCTTGGACGGCCTTATGGCAACCAGGGAATTGCCCGACTGCTACAACTCACTAAGAATATAAATTTCTGAGTCCAGGTTCTTCATGACTTGGGAGCTTTTTATGAGATCAGCCTTCTCTGTGACAATCTTTCTTTTAAATTTCAGCAGTTTTATTTTTCCTTTACTGTGGTATAGGTTTTGGTATAGGATTTTTATGCTCTTCAGCAGCTCAAGCTGTTAGTCCAGTTAAGTTTTCTGGTTTTTCTTTTTATTCTGCGGTTACGGCTGTTAGTTTCTGTTGAATCTACTGGTTGGTTGTCGTAGATCTCAACATTTATTTTGTACTCTTATTTCATGTTGGAATAAAATGGGCTCATGCCCCTAATTTTTCCAAAAAAATAATAGATAGGCTGTTCCCTTAATTAGATTTGATCAATCAAATCAGATCGAACCCCCGGTTTTTGTGCGGCCTAATAAAATACCCGACCATATCTCTTATCTACAAACGCACTATACGCGCACCAGTAGGGAACATTGCCCCATAAAACGCGGCTTTCCGCCATACAAAGCTTTCAAGCACAACGGAAAGCTCCAGTACTTAACAATATAAATTTTATATTTACAAAAATTAAAATATATTGTATCAAATAAAACCTTTGCAAAAGAAAAAGATTCCGCACTCCGTTGACAGACGATGCAAAGTCCGAAATTTTTTTGAAGATGAATTATGCATCGACAAAATCTTGTTGTTTCTCCATGGTGGTTTGTTTGCTTATGTTGGTTAATTAGAGCTTCGATTTATTTTTCTATTGGCCGTTTGTATTGCCGGGCTATAATGTGACTGGGGCTCGCTACTCCGTCGTTATGGCTCGTGGCAACCTTTGGTGGTGGTCTTTTGCTCGGTTGGGTTGGCTGCTTCGTGTTTCACTTCACCAAATTGGATGGTCTAAGTTTGACTTCAGGAAAGCTGGAAGCCTTGGCCAATTATTGAGCCTGTTGGGTTGCATCTCCCTTGTATTTTCTTTTGCTTTCCTGTCATTTTGCTACTTTGCTTCGTGTACTCTTTTTTTTTATTTTAATAAAAAATTTCTTTTCTGGAAAAAAAATAATCAATTTTACAATTTATGTAAAAATATAATTTTAAAATTCAAAATTCTTACATCTAATTAAATTATTATTTTATGTAAAATTTACAAATATCTCAAAAAAAAAAAAAAAAAAAAAAGATAGTTATGACTTTTTTATTGTAAAAATAATTCACGAAATTTACAAATTTATAAGGTATACAATTTTTTCTAAACAAATTTTTATGGACGATTTTACTTGTATTTAGAATGCTTTTCTTATGCATGATAAATCAACTAATTATCATGCTAATACTATTTTGATTAAAATTTTGTTCTATTTAGAATACATCAAAACATTTGGTGCACCAAAGGGTTTGGTGCATTCTATAGAATGCACCAAACTATTTGGCATTTTCAGAATGCACCAAATGGTTTGATGCATTCTATAGAATACACCAAACCATTTAATAAGTTTGCTCCTTTCTAAATAATTTTAAGATTATGCTCCTTAAAATTTAAATATTAACAAAGTTCCTTCTTAAAATTTGTTCTATAGGCGGTATAGATGTAATATTAATACTTAAGATTTTAGATATGGAAAATATTACTAATATAGTGGTATGTATGTAAATTTCTCTTTTTTTTTTTAATTTAACTAAACTCTACCATTTACCAAGTATTTCCTTACTGCCATTCACTCTTGTTGATAATTGTAGATCTCAAATATCAAACCAAAATTATTGGTGATTTATTGTGGAATTATTAGTAATATTAGTCTGTTTTAGTCTTTTAGAAAACAACTAAACTATTAACAAAAGGAAATCAAAATTTTACATTAATAGTTGCATGATTAATGAAAATTCTTGAATGAATACTCTAGCTGGTATGGAAATGCTGTAACAAAATAGTTAATAATTAACTGTGTTGTTGGGGGCATTTAACTTACATCCTCTCTTATGTGTATAATGATGATCTAATTCGAAGACCTGTGACTTTTTTGGAACAATCATAAACTTAAATCATCCGGATGAAGCTTATCGAGCTTCGAGCCTATAATCGAGCTCGTATAATAAACAAGCTTGAGTTCGAGCTCAACCCGACTCGACTCGACAGCTAATCAAGCAACTCGATTAAACGAGCCGAGCTCGACCTTTTTAAATAAGCTCGAGCTTTCGAGTTCAGCTCGAGCTTGGTATTTTCTAAACGAGTAGATTTTGAGCCCACTGAACTAGCTCGAGTTTGAGCTAATTAAGGGTTAAATGAGTCATGCTTGATAAGTTAGATACTCGACTCGTTTACACCCCTAGGTGCACTGTTGTTGATTTATGCATCAATTTTTTTTTTATTATAGAAGCTACAAACTCACATCCTTCCAAGCCATGGACTTTTAATTGATCTAACAGTTTGATGAAAGTAACTAAAGGTGCAATAGTTCTAATGAAAGGATCGATGATAAATAATTTATATGTTCTTGATGACAAAACAATTATGGACTCAACTGCTAATATAGTTAAACTCCATAAAGATGGAACCAAGTTGTGGCACTCACAACTTGATCATATTAGTGAAAGAAGCTTAATTGAGTTCAGTAAACAGAGTCTATTGTGTGGAGACAATACCAGAAAGCTTAATTAACGTGAATGTTGTATTCTGAGTAAAAGACCATGCAATAAAAGTTCAGCAAAACTATGCATGTAAGCAAGGGGATCCTTGATTATATTCACAGTGTTCTCTAGAAGCCATCAAGAATTGAATCAAAAAGGGTGGAGCAAGATATCTCGTATCATTTATAAATGATTAATCTAGTAGAATTTGGGCACATTGCCGTGAACATAGTGATCAAGCACTCGAAACTCCTAAAGGTTGGAATGAAATGGTGGAAAATTGAGTTACGGACTAACAGCAGGATGGAGTATTGCTCACACTTGCCTAATAGGCATTGCACAAGCAAGGCATAGCAAGGCATAAAACGGTTGTGAGCACTTCATAACAGAATAAGATTGCCAACGTCATTTTGGGGGGAAACAATAAAGGGCATAGACTAAAGTGTATTGAGCCCGAGATGGATCATGTTTAATTTAAATAAATTTCCATGTCAAAGTAACAAAGGAAAATGCAGAATTTTGAAGCTAGAAGAAAAATTCAGAACTCTAAACATATTATGGTGCAGGATGGAGATAAATATGAGCTTTTGCATCAAAGTACAGAGCTAAAATTACTTAGTGATCCATCTGGTTCTAGTAACAGTGAATTACAACATATACTTGCTAACCATTGGCAAAGAGAAATGGGTTATTAAAATTCTGGAGAGATTCAATTTCTCTAATATAAAACCATATTCTTTCTTGGTCGTATTTGAAGCAAAACACAATGAGTCCATGACAAAAAAAAAAAAGGGGGAGATGCGAATAGCAGTAAATCAGTGCATCGGATTGGAGTTATGAAGAAATGAATTGGCTATATGAAAATAAAACATGGCAGCTTGTTAATACCCCTAATAACTATTGATTCCAAAGAGAAAAAAAAAAAAAGAAATTAAAAAATATAAAACAAAATTTTTTTGTCAAATTAATACACAGCCTTACCTGCTGTCCGGCGTCATACGTTCTCAGTGTAAATTCGGACGTGCGGTGTAGCCCTTCTCACGTCGACGACGAGCTCGGCAATACCTCCGTACGTCCTCTCCCACTACAGCTGCCTTAATCGTCGCCAAATGCAGTCACTAATGGGAGATAAACAAAAAGGAAAGGCCTCGTTTTCTAGTTCTTCTTCCTGCGCATAAGACGTGAGCTGCACTCTTATTTCTTCCTCACTTCTTTCTCCCTCCCGAGCTTCCACCTACGAAAACCGTAGTCGATAGGAGACAAGGGTCATAAAGACAGTTGTCTAGTGATGAAGATCAAAAAGACCGTAGTAGACGACGAAGGTTGAAAGGATCGTAGTCGGCAGGAGACAGGTCAAAAAGACCATTGCCTAGCGATGGAGGTCGGACGGACCGTAGTTGGCGACGAAGGTCGAAAGGACCATAGTCGGAAGGAGACAGGGTTCAAAAAGATCATTGTCGAGCGATGGAGGTCGGAAGGACCATAGTAGGAGACGAAGGTCAAAAGGACCGTAGTCGGCAGGAGACATGGGCCGGAAATATCGTTGTCATGTGATGGAGGTCAGAAGGACCGTAGTCAGCGACGAAGGTCGAAAAAATTATAGTTGGCAGGAAACAGGGGTCAGAAAGATTATTGTTCGGCAATGGAGGTTTAAAGGATAGCAGTAGGTGACGGAGGTCGAAAGGATCGTAGTCGGTAGGAGACAAGGGTCAGAAAAACCGCTGTATGGTGATGAAGGTCTAAAGGACTGTAGTAGGCGACAGAGGTCGAAAGGATCGTATTTTGCAGGAGATTGGGTCAGAATGATCATTGTATTGAGATGGTGGTCAGAGGGACTGTAGTAGGCGATGGAGGTCGAAATGATCGTTGTGTGAAACTCCTTAAATAAAAGAATCTAAACTCTTAAAAATGGTGGCGCCTCTCGATGTAATGGGTGAAATTTCTGTAAGAAACTTCGCAGTTAAGCATGCTCATCCCAGAGCAATTTTAGGATGGATGATCTCTTGGTAAGTTACACCAATGGATGTTAGAAAGACCGTTAGTGGTAAGGTGTAAGTCTGATGTCAGTAGGTGGCCAGGTGTAAATTCGATGAAGGCCATTGGTCAGGAAAAATGTTCGGTGAGACAGAAGTCTGGCAAGTGATGGTGGTCCATCATAAGTTCGGCGCCAGGCGGTGGTCTGGTGGTACTCCAGCAACAATTAGTGGTCCGGCGTAACTTCAGTGTCAGTCGGTGGTCCGACGAAAGTTCGGGTTCCAGTTGGTGATTCGGTGTAAGTCCGACATCAATCAGTGGTCTGGCGGAAGTTTGGAGTCAGTCGGTGGTCCGGCAGAAGTCTGACCGGTGGTCGAGGAGTTGGCAAGAGTCATCCCTCCCACTGCACCCATTATTCTTGTATCCACTCTCACCTCCCTTGTCCTTGTTCCCACCTCCACAATGACTTCTCTAATCAACACACCCTCTCCATCCCCACTCTCTTCTTGTCCACCACAGACAATATCTCCACCTCATTTAAGCCCTACCTCATTTGTCCTTCCTCCACTCATACCACCACTCAAAGCAACTCCTTACCTGATGCTGCATTTCCCATTCCAACAACTCATCAGGGACATACAATGCAAACCAGACTAAAATATGGCATCATAGAATTGAAACAGATTTTTGATCTCTCAGCAATTACTTCTTCCCTCCTCACTCTTACCAGTTACACCATGGAAACTCGCACACCACATTGGCGAGCAGCTATGTTTCATGAGTTCCTTACTCTCCAAAAGCAAGGCACTTGGTCTCTCATACCCCCACCTCTTGATAAACCAATACTTGGATGTAAGTTGACATTCAAGACAAAATTCAAAATCAATGGTCAAGTCGATCACTACAAGGCTCGTCTTGTGGAACAAGGTTTCAACCAAGAATTCAATATCAACTACATAGAAACATTCAGCCATACTGCAAAAATGCCCACTATTTAAATTTTCCTAGTTCTTGCTCTTCATCGATGTTGGCCTGTTTTACAGATGGACGGGTCAAATGCCTTCTTCACCTTCAGCAAGGCCGACCCGTCCCTCTTATTATACACCAAATTGCAAACTCAACTATATATACTCATCTACGTAGATGATATTTGTCATGACCCAATTCGACCGGGATGGATCCCATCGCGTTGAGTCGTGACGGATGTACCCCAGGATCTAGTTTAGGAATTTATTTTCAGACTTTCTTCCGATATACAATGAAATACAGAAACGCAGAGCTACTACAAACATCCAAATATACAAAAAACTCATCCATAATTTTCTTCTTTCTTTATTCTTCATCAAAATAATCATATATATTACAGTGCATGGCTATAAACAGAAAGTACATAACATAATAGAAAAATAATCATGACTGTACAAAAGTCAAAAGTATAAAAAATACCTATGACTGCAAATCAGATCCTGAACGGCAAGTCCAAAACTTCATTCCCTTTCCCAGAACCTGAAAACCATGAAGATAATCACAGTGAGCTAACAGCTCAGCAAGATCACACTAGCCGATCTAAATTCCCAGATACTCTCATATCAAAATACTCTTATTTCAAAATACAGCAGTTAATTGCAGATCAAAAGAATTACTGAACTGAAAATTATAATCATTATTCACTGATTCAGGTAGTCATACATTACATAAATTAGAATACCAGACGGAGTTCAGATATTAATACAAAATAAAAATCAAACAAAATTTGGATATTCATACAGAACAAATAATCAGATGGAAATCAATACAGAAGAACTGGATAAAATTTGTATCATACAAATCACATTTCAAATCACATTTCTATTCACATTTTCCTGACCCAGACAGAATCTCAAAGTATTTTGGTCCCTTATGCCTCCCTTCCTTGACACAGACAGAATCTCAAATGATTCTGGCCCCTTATGCCTCTCTTTGTGCTTACAACACCAGAACATGTCAGATATACAGAATTATCAGATCAGAATTCATTTTCATATTCCCAGACCCAAACAAAATCTCAAGATTCAGGCCTTTTATGCCTCCCTTCCCTGACATAGACAAAATCTCAAAGGATTCTGACCCCTTATAACTCCCTTCTGATATCATTCAAATCATATCAGATTCAGAGAAATCAGACATATATCAAAATATTGTCAGATTGTATAACGACAGACAACAGAAAATTTGATTTACTAGCTACCCAGAAGATGAGAGATTACCTACAGAAGATGAAGGGTTTTGAGAAGACAAGGAGCTTCCAGACTCATTCTGGAGGTTCTAGTATGAAGAAGACCAGAACTGATAGTAGTGGGAGTTCTTCCAGTGTCAGAACCTGTGACAAATATGGCAAGCTGCATAGAGGTGAATGTTTATCTGGCTCTAATGTTTATTTTTGGTGCCATCAGTCAGGGCACATGGCTAGGAAGTGCCCAAGGGGTTTGAGGGAGGGGATGTCTAATGCTCCTCCACCTTAATAGAGTACTGGGCAATGTTTAAAATTACGTATTCGGGTATTAAGGCGTTTTTCATTCGTGAGGCAAGGCGTAAGCCTCAAGGCGTTTTGAGGCGTAAGCCTCAAAATCAAAAGATTGCGTAAACATAAAATAATAATTTTTTCTATACTAATGAGTGAATAATATAAAACATAAAAAAGCATAAGATATGAAGTAAAATCAAAATATCTCAATAATAAGACAACATGAAATATAGTTCAACTCAAAATTCTATCTTTCCCAAATCCCAGTATTCTTTTCATTAACATATAATTCCAATTTCTAAAAATAAATATCAATGACATATTACATAAGAACTCATAAGTCATCAGCACTGTCATCACTAAGGGGTTCTTCATTTGAATCATCATTATGATGAACTGCTCTCTCCCCTTCCTCTCCTATAGAGTCCAATGTCGTGCATTTACTTCAAGATTTATGTAAGTTTTAATATATATAGCGTGAGGCGTAAGCCTCATGCCAGTGAGGCGAGGCAGGCCTAAAGTCGGGCCGCAACCAAGTTGAGGCGCAAGCCTCATAACAAAAACTCGAGGCGTAAGCATCGAGGCATTTTTTACTGGAATTGCGCAAAGGCAGGCCTCAAGGCGAGCCTCATATTGCGCAATTTTAAACCATGGTACTGGGAGACATCCAACAGTTGGTACACCTAGAGCTCAAGAGTCTTCTGCATCGGCACCTAATCATCTGGCTATGAGACATGTTGTGCAACCAAGGGTTTAATGCTATCACGCAGCAAGAAGCCAAAGAATCTCTTGATATGATCACATGTATTATTTATGTTCAATGTCTACCTAGTATAGTACTTTTTGATACCGGTGCATCGCATTCATTCATTAATCATGAGTTTGTTAAAAAGTATGCATTGAATGTCCACACTATGCCCACTACATTGTCAGTTTTACTACCTGATGGGTCTAGTATGATTGTCTCAAGTGTATGTTCACCACTATTTTCTTTATGTGAGAAGGATTTTGAAGTTGAGTTGATTGTACTACCTCTTAAGGAATTTGATGTGATTTTTAGGGATGGATTGGATGTCTAACCAGTTCATCTCCATAGGATGTAATAAGAAGGTAGTGAAGATCAGGCTTCCTGGAGGAGAGAAGCTTGTCTTTCAATGTGATAGAGGTGTATCTTCTATGATCATCTCATCTATGAAAGTTTGCAGTCTAATTTTGAAGGGTTACCCAAGCTTTCTAGCTCATGTAAGGGACACTTCAAAACAAGTGCTAGAGTTGAAGGAGATTGATGTGGTGCGAGACTTTCCTGAAGTCTTACCTGGAATTCCTCCTGTTAGAGAGATTGATATCTCTATCGATCTTATACTTGGTGCTGAGCCTATTTCAAAAACACCTTATCATATGGCGGTTAAGGAACTTCAGGAGTTGAAGTCACAATTGCAAAAACTACTAGAGAAGGGGTTTATTCGCCCCAGCACCTCACCTTGGGGAGCACCAGTTCTCTTTGTTAAGAAGAAGGATGGTAGCATGCAACTCTGTATCGATTACAGGGAGTTAAACAAGCTTACCATTAAAAACAAGTATCATTTGCCGAGGATAGATGATTTGTTTGATCAACTAGTGGGAGCCACAGTCTTTTCCAAGATTGATCTGAGCTCCGAATATTATCAATTGAGGATTAAGGAAGAAGATATCCCTAAGATAGCGTTTAGCTCAAGGTATAGACACTACGAGTTAACAATATTACCTTTTGGGCTAACAAATGCCACAGCTGCTTTTATGGATCTGATGAATCGAGTCTTCAAGCCAATGCTAGATAGTTTTGTCATCGTCTTCATAGATGACATCCTGATATGTTCTTGTGATGAAGAGCATCATGCCAATCATCTTCAGGCAGTGTTGCAAACTCTAAGAGGTAATGAATTGTTTGCCAAATTTTCCAAATGCGAGTTTTGGCTGAAGAGTGACTTTTCTGGGTCATGTAATTGATGGGGATGGTATTTCTGTAGACCAGCATAAGGTGTAGGCCATAGCTGATTGGCCCAGACTTACGACAGTGACTGAGATACGGAGTTTCCTTGGGTTAGCTGGCTACTACAGAAGGTTTGTAGAGGGGTTTTCCAAGATTGTTGCACCTTTGAGTAGATTGACTCAGAAGACAGTTAAGTTTGAGTGGAGCAGTCAATGTGAGAAAATTTTTCAAGAGTTAAAGACTCGTTTGATGACTGCACCGATTCTTACTATTCCTTCAGATACTGAGGGATTTCAGATTTTCAGTGATGCGTCATTGAAGGGTTTGGGTTGTGTCTTGATGCAGCATGGGATAGTAGTTGTCTATGCTTCTATGCAGTTGAAAAGTCATGAGAAGAACTACCCAACCCACGATTTGGAACTTGCTGCTGTAGTGTTTGTTTTGAAGATTTGGATGCAATATCTTTATTGTGTGCATTGTGAAGTATTTACAGATCACCAGAATCTGAAATACATTTTCACTCAGAAAGTGCTGAATTTAAGGCAAAGGAGATGGATAAAACTGCTTAATTATTATGATTTGGATATTCAATATCATCGAAGAAGAGCCAATGTTGTTGGTGATGCCTTAAGTAGAAAATTGCCGGTGAAGTTAAATGGTTTACTAACTGATGGAGACATCAGTTCGTGGAAGATTTATCAGAGGAGTGGCCGCCAACCTATGGTCACGATCGAGTCTTTGTACTTTTGAGTTGTTTATGTTATTTTATTATTTATGTATTTTTCTATTTGCAGTGTCATGTATTTGTCTTCCAGTTGTACCCTTTTAGTGGGAGATGTCGTATGTAAGCCTGGAGGCAATTGTGTCTTTTATTATTCATGAGTCTCATATATTTGATTATTTATAGCCTCATGTTTTATTTTCAAGGTAATTGTTGACCTCGATTTTATCCAGAATTGGACTTGGAGAGTTGACTTGGTCAAATTGACCATGCCAGACCCCAAGACCCTCTCCAACGGGTTCAGTGAGTCGAGTCGAGTCTGTTGGACCCTGACTTGGACCCTGGGTCAACTCAGTTGACCAAGTCAACTAGAGTTGACCATTTGACCCATTTAAGCCTCAAATCAAATTCAAATCCATTCAAGCCCTTGCATGGCTTGATCTCACCTCCCCCTTTGACTCTCTTGACTGATTTGACCAGGTCAAAGTTTGACATGGTCAAATCGAGTCTTAAATAGGTCAAATTGGCCTATTTTAATGAGATTAAAGGCCAATAAATGCAATTAAAACCCCCCTTCGTTTTGAATTCAAAACCACGGCCTCCTAAGCCTGGTTTCCCTCCTAATGGGCCAGGGATTTGATCCCCACCGTCAATCATAGAGAGGAGGCCTTAAATAGAGAAAAAATTAGGTTATTTTGGCTCTTCTCATTGATACTCCCTCTCTAGACCACCTCAACGCTTGAGATTTCGGGTGAGAGCCCTAGAGAGACTCCTCTCCCTTCCCCACGTCAAACCCGACCACCCAAGGCCGTCGGCGGCGAACTCTCCGGCGACCCGAGGAGATTTCCCTTCCGTTTCGTTTTGCGCAAGATCTAGACGTCGAAAGCTCGTGGTTTCTTCTACAACTAGGAGCGTGGACAGTCTACAAGTGCAACAAGCCAGAGATCTCTCGATTCTATCGAGTATTTTCGGTATAATCTCAAACCCTAGATAGAACACATGGATCTAAATAACTTGCTTCATACATCATGATATGTCGAAATTATAACCCCCCATGATTTATGCACACATCTAGATCCTAGGTTTAAAATTTTATGAAATTCGGTTGAGATTTGAGGGAGAACGAGCCAAAAATCCATCCTAGGGTTTCGGTTCAATAGATCTGAACTAAGTCAGATCTTGGCCGTCGATCCCCAGGCGGACGGCTCTGATCCCGTAGACCTGCGGTCGAGACTGACCACAGGAGGTCTTCCGCGGTTGCCGCGTGCTACGTGGCGCGATCCGCGCCCTCCATCGGAACCGCGCGGATCCGACGGCCACGGGATGAGGCTGACGTGGTTTAAGTAAACCGCGTGGGTCCCGCGCGCCGCCGCAATCATCGCACGATGATTGGCGGCGGCGCCAATCATTGGCCCGTGTTCCCGGAACCAATTGGACGTCGCCACGTGTCCCTCCACCCGATTTTTATAAAATGAATATTAAAAACTTATTTTAAAACTGTTATAACTTTAAAAATTCACAGAAAATCCATTTTCGCTCCGATTTTGACGCACAATACCTCGAATTGGTCGTATTTTCATCCTCTACATTATTAAATTTTTTTTTTTATTAAAAATGATAGATATATTTTTAATTATTCATTAAACAATAAAATAACCTTATTTTTATTTTATTTAAATTATTGTTTTTAGTTTAATTATTATTATATTGATATTTAATAATTATTTATATTAATTACTATTAGTTTAAGTTATTATTTTACTGTTTAAGTTCTATTTTATTATCATTACTATTATTATTATTATTATTATTATTATTATTATTAGTATTATTACTATTTAAGTATTTTAAATATAATTTCTTTTTTACCTTTATATTATAATTATTTCAAATAGTTCTAGTTATTTTATTATTATTATTATTATGATATTTTAAAATACTTATAGGTTTAAGGAGTCTTATTTTTAAATAGTTATTATTATTTTTTTTTAAGCCTTTAAGTATTTTAAACTTCGAAAAACCATAACTTTCCTATTTTGAATCCGCTGTCGACGCACAGCACCGTGTTTTGGATGTACTCTGAATTCTGCATATTTTAAAACTATTTTCAGATGAAAGTATTGTCTGTACTTTCTGTCATTCCAAAAACAGCAAAACTGTACTAGTTTGAAATATTATTTTATTATATTTAAGCTTGTAAATTTCGTATCTTTCCCGTTTTAAATCAGATTTTCGCGTATAGCCCCTCGTTCTTTTCAGAAAAGCGAGCTTTATGTTTTGGAACCATTTCCAGCCCTTGATTTTGGCTGTTTTGACAGATCACTATTTGGATTCGATTATTCGAGTATTTTTGATATTAAATATTAATTATTTTCAGGATACAAACTATTTTTAAATCGTTTTGAGGCGTCGATTGAGTGATCAGTGGGGCTCCCTATATCTATGTATTATGAATTGATTTACCTTTTAATTATTTTATTTTCTAAAATATGTATTTATATTTATAAGTATTTTGAAACTATTTTAAAACTACTTATACATAAATCCTAATTTTGGGAGACTCGCTACTTCGTGAAATTTTAGACATGGGTTCTAGATATGAAGAGCAATCATGGGGGAGTGGGTTAGCGAATGGTTGAGTCTCAATCATTCACTAATTCGTTCTTTAGGTGTCTGTCTTTTTATTTTCGTAGATTGCATGTGTAGGTCGCACCACGAGCACTTAGCCTAGGCTCTCCTAGATTTAAGGACATGGTGTGTTTATTTCATTTTTGTAATCCCATGCATTTATTATCGTGAGGGTTAGACAAAACATCACTTCAAACTCTACAACGTAGTGACACCCTAAGGACAAAAATTAAGGACCTGTCTAGCAAACTTAGAAGTTTTCTAGAAACTAAGATAGATCCCAGAACGACATGAAAACTTCAACATTTAAACTTAGTGACATCATAAACCTCCCTGAATTTTCTAGGATTTTTTAGGAGCTTTTAGAGCCCTTAGCTAACCGACTCTAATTAATCTGCTAAATAAGGCCCCGAGACTTTCCGAAAAATACAATAAATATATATTAGGTCAGAAAATTACCCATAATACCTTGAACTGACCAGAATCTGATCCTTGACTTTAGATAAATAGGGCTCCCTAGTTCGACTTCAGGCTGACCCATAATTTGACCATAGGTAGAATTTACCATTTTGCCCCTAATAAATTATTAAAAATTATTAAAAATTCCAAATTTTCTCCAAACACTTGGGAACACTTTCTTAGGTCATCCCTGATCTTTGGGAGTGATTCCAATCAGTTTGGAGCTTATTTGGAGCAAAACAGTAAAAAGGGCCGCTTTGTTAGGAAATTTAGAAAATTCCCTAAATACCCAAATCTTAGAAAACTCATAACGAATTGTAGAAAACTCTAAATTATGTAAACTCACTTGCATTAGACTCCAATTAGGGCCTAGTATTTATTAAAAATATTAGGTTTCCAGAAAATGGCCTAGATTAGAAGGTCAACTTTTTGGTCAACCGTAGTTCATTTATGACCCGAAACTTAGAAAATTCATAACTTTCCCTAAAAAACTCCGATTTCAGCCTACTACCTGTCTAACTACTCGTATTAAGGTCTAGTATTTTCCTAGAATGTTAGGAGACTCAGAATTAGTCTTTTTCCCATAGTGACCTTTTGGACCCTTAGTTTAGTTCCTAGGAGGACTCGAAACTTTCTAAAATTGGCTAATACAATTTAAACTTCAAATATGAATACCCTAAGCTCTTAAAACTGATCAACAAATTGAAATAATTAAAAATGGATCTAATTCACTAACATTTGAATTTCAATTAAAACATCCTTTTTAGACCCCCAACATACCTGAACTCCAGATAATTTCAACTAACTACCAATATTAGGATTTATCCAAACCACACTAGCCTTACACACACATAAAATGGTTTGCTAGGGCACCACTTCTAGATCTAGGTTAGGCCGTTGGGTTTTATTTTTCTGCTATGTGCCGGAGCTTTCCGTGGTTTTCATTGCATGCTGTTTGAAAATTGATTGTTGTGTTTGCTTACTTTTTCTGCACTCTGGATGTGAGCGTTAGACTTACCCATAGGTTAGGAGCGCCAAATATATACTGTTCTTCCGTGCAGGTGGTCATGCTCAAGCTGATAAAAGGGGGGAGCATTATAATTATTTCTAATAATGTTTTATGCAGGTGCTTGCTCAGCTCCCCCTAAATAAAAATGAGGGCTAAAATTAATAATTATAACTGCACAGATGGAGCTGCTTGGCCCTCATAATTAAGAGCATGGCTTGGCACAGGGTCAATGGTGTTAGCATTTTCATTTTCATATAAACTGCTTGGGATGATTATTAGGATAACCTTGCAGGTGATTTAGAATTTACTGCTTTTCAATAAATGTAAATTTGTATGTAATAATTGTTAAGAGTTGTGAAAACAACTATTGAGTTGAGATATTCTTATCCAGCTCGAATTCTAAAAGAAGAAGGCATCCCTAAGGGGAGAGTCTTCTTCCATTTGGAAGATCGAGCTGGATGGCTTCAGATATCCAAAGAGAAAAGGCAATACACCCCTACTGGGGGGAATTATCTCTTCGTTTGGATATTCAAGCCACGACGGATCCAAGGAGTCCAAGGAGGAATGATCCAAGGAGTCCAAGGAGAGGATACCCAGGAGACTGGAGATATTGAAGATTGAAGACCCAATATCCCACTCAAAGTTGTTGGCGTCTGTCATAGGCTTAGAAATCCGGGTTGTTGGCAGTGGTGCCCGGCCACTTTACTTTTCTGCATACCCTGGGTTGTAATTAAAGGGCAGTTGGCCTATGAACATTTATTTGATTTGTTGGATTTATATTGATGTGTTTACCTGATTGCGCAGTAGAATTACCTTCTTTTTCTAGGTTTCTTTCATGCATGCCGCTTTTATTTTCGCCTGGATTCCGTTAGGCTCATTAAGGACTATAAAATTCTTCTACTCGTAATTAATCTCTAAAAATTTAAGTTTTAAATAACATAGAAACTTAACGAACCTAGGGAATTGCCGGAACCGTCCGGGGTCGCATGCATATTACTGCATTTCTCTTTCCTTGCTATAAGACATCTCCCTGCCTGCGGGTAGAGTCCGGATAATCTGGCCTATGAGGATGAAGTGCCGGACCTAGGGAGACCCAGTCTTTTCTAAAAATTATTTTATACTAAGCCTGTTTTTAAAATCCAAAGCATTCATGAGCTGACATTTCAACTAGCATGCATTACATTAGAAATCAATTTAATTAAAATCTAATTGCATTAGTTAGGGGCATTCACCCAACATAAGTCTAGGACCACTTAGGAAGTTCTCTAGGTGTCGGTCCTCTTTCCAATAAATTATACCTCCCACCCATCTTTCATAATTGACCCGATAACATGGTTTTGAAGCGATTAGGTGGTTAGCTGGCTCCCCCAATCTAGGCCGGGATAAGTCCAGGTTTTGCACTGCATTAGCTAGGACACTGGGCTTAGTGTGTGTCGAACACTAAGTCCAATCTAGATTTAGGATTCGAGGCTACTACATTCGGTCTCGTAGTAAGCCTTAAATAGTAGGTAGGTCCTTTCTTTTCATAGACCCTAAATCCTACTTATCTGCGTTATAGGATGACGCCACCTCCATCCTTCTCTCACGCATGTGATTGAGTGCATGATTTTCATTTCCCCAGTTTCTCTCTAGTACCCTAGAGCCTCCGAATGTTGGTTTGAGCTACGCATGTCGATTCAGCCCTTCGGACCTTTCTTCCCTTTGAGTAGGATTTCCTAGTCTATACCCTTGTGTCGATCCCACTTTAGGAGAGGATAATGTATAATCCTTAATCGAGAGTTTTCTCAGGCTCCGGCCTGGGATGTAATTAACCACGGGGGCTTGCGCCCTTGGGAAACTCGGTCCCACATCTACTAAACCCCATTCGAGCTCTTGCATCGGATGGGGGAAACCCGTGATTTGGTCATGTATATTACTACCCATCGAGGTGTGTTGGTGAAAGCCTCTATCCTCAATGGTTAGTCGTATGCACGATCCAATCTGTCCCTTCCAATTGACCCGTTTGCGCGGTGCTCTTTCGGAGGTCCACAGTAATGAATGTTTAATTACAAAATTTTTTCTTGCATGAGTTCTTGTGAGAGCTTAAGAGTTCTAATGGAGAGAGATCCCTAAGAGAGGGAGAACTGTGCAATACCCACCAACTTAGATAAGTCAGGTTCGTGGTTTTATCTTTATATCTCTTCCTCCCTTCCTTTCCCCTCCACCCTCACCTAGCCGCCAGTCTCCCACCTCACCCAGCCCATCACCTCCCCTCTCAACCTCACGGCCAAACCCCATTGCCGCCAGCCCCAAGTCCCTAGCCGCCGGCCAAGCCCCTCTCCCCTTCCCTCTTCTCCCTTGAGCTTCCTAATTGGGTTGAGGATTAATTTGGGACAATTCTGAAATTTAAATTCATTGGAATTTGAATTCAAAATCTTTCATAAATTGATTTCCTTATTTTAGTAAAGTTTCTAAATCCATCATATTTGAATTTAAAATTCAAATTGGATGAAGGACAAAATTTTCCTAATTCCTAAATCCAAAAATAGGAAGCCCAATTAATTGCTCCCCAATCCCCTCTCCCCCTTGAATGTCGCCGGCCCCCCTCATGCCTATCCCCATTAAAGCTCTTTTAATTATTTCCTAAAACCCATCCCACACTTAGGAAATAATTCCTAATCCTATTTTCCTACTTGGCCGAAATTTTCAAATCCCTCATACCTCTTTATTTCTTTCCAAAACCACACATTGGATTTTGGAAATAAATCCCCAAGCCCCTCCTTGCCATCGGCCCCTAGCCCTCTCCCTTTCCCCTTTGAGTTTATTGCTAATTCAAATCTCCTTAGTTCAAAAAATATGAAATTAATTTCATATCTTTACTTCTTAGCTCTCCCGCCTCTCAAATTAAGAGAAACTTCTTTCTCTTTCGATTACCTTCAAGTGCATCATCAAGTTGAAAAAGATTTGTTACTTACCATGACATAATAGATTGGTGACCTGACATTTAGAGAAAGCGAGAATAGAGACCTAGCTCCTATGAATGACGGATCCAGAAACTGAATAGGGCTTAACCTTCGCCGATCTATGGCCACGATCTTTGGTTGGCGAGCACATTAGAGATTAGGATTCTATTTTGCCTACTGCTGAATTTGCTTATAATAATTATATTAACCGGATCACGGGTCTAAGTCATTTTGAAATTGTATACGGGTTCAAACCTAGACAGCCGTTAGATCTGATACCCATGTGTTCTAGGTTTAGGATTTCTGAGTCTGCATCATCATTTGCATCTCATTTGCATGAACTCCATAAGGAAATTACACAACAAATTGAAAGGAATAAAGAAAAATATAAACTACAGGCATATTTAATGAGGTTGGTGACTCCGTGATGGTGCGGATTCGTCCGAAACATTTCCCGCCTTGAACAGTTAAGAAACTGCATGCCAAGAGTGTTGTACCTTTCAAAATACGGCTTAACCTTCGACAATGACGGTTTCAGTGATATTCTTCAATCAACCTTCTTCGACATTAATATGAGGATCGACCACACCGTCGAAGACTACCTAGAGCGTATTTTGGACATTAAAGGAGCGGTGGACACTTTAATGGAAGCAATCGACGAGCATTTTGAAGGCGTTGAGTAGAGTGTAAAACCCTTCAAATTT
This sequence comes from Dendrobium huoshanense, assembly GCA_016618105.1. NCBI lineage: Eukaryota > Viridiplantae > Streptophyta > Magnoliopsida > Asparagales > Orchidaceae > Dendrobium > Dendrobium huoshanense. The sequence continues at coordinate 39,627,075 of CM028346.1, read as the reverse complement.
TCCTTTTTTTGTGTGCTGTTAGTCCGTACGAACTGACTTTAATACGAGACGAACTGAAGAAAATTGTGAAAATCTGTATGGTTAATACGAACGAACTGCCCGTACGAACCTGAGTTCGTCCGTACGAACCTGAACTCGTCAGGGCGAAAATTGTCCAGAGAGCAAGTCGTCCCGGGACGAATAGGATTCATCCGGGACGATCTGATTTAATAAATATCTGATTTGAGATATTTTTGAGATATTTTGAAGAGAGAGAAAGAGGACAGAGAAAGAGAAGGAAAAGGAAGGAAAAGGCTTGGTTTCGGAGCCGCGAAGCGATTTTCGTCCGATGACGCAGTTAGAAGAATTGTTTGTCTCGCTGTAAGGAATCTGAATCCTATTTGTAATTTCAAAAATTTTGTGTTTTGGTATTTTTTCTGCTCAATTTTGTGTTTCCGTTACCGAAAAATATGCATATCTTTATATTGATGAAACTTTTACCGCGTAACTTTTGGTATGTTTTAGAAATGATGATGTTGCACGATTTGATTATTTCTAGAAAGTTTTCACCGTGTATTTTGAGTTCTGTGTGATTTTTATCGAATAGTAAATTATCTGGATGTTGAAAAATATTGCTTCAGTACAAGTAAAGCTTTGGAATGATGTTTTATCTGATTTCTAGTAATTTGATAATTTTCTGAAACTGTGTTTTGTCTCTGTTTGGGATTTCTGTCGACTGTACGATATTTTAAGGATTTTCTTCAATTAAGTTAAATCATGTTTATTGATTGCAATGTATTAATGAGATGTATATGAATGTGAATATTGATTGAATATACTATTATTACTGAAAGACAAGTAAAGACTAGTTGAACCGTTGGTTGAAGATCGACCTGTACATGATGGTGGGCCGACGGACCTTCCTTTAAAAAGGGTTTGGTGTTATCCTCTATTGATCACGTGATACAACGATTGGGAGTCATAAGGAGATTATAATGCCGAGGGCAAGGGTGACGACCCTTATTAAGCCAACGGATACAACAATACAACGATAGATCGATATTCTAAGACTAAAAAATGTCTTAATTGCCAGTGATTGTACTTGTTAAGTAAAACTACTATACTGAAATGCATGTGTAAAGTATTATTCTTATGATTACCTTATGGATTTACTGATATTGAATTGATCTATTGTTACTGATTGATTTATTGATTACCGTATGCATTTATTTATATCGACGGATTTATTAATTTTATTGATATTGAATGGATTTACTGTACATATTTATTGTTCTGTATGAATTTATTGATATCGATGGATTTATTGTACTGAATGGATTTACCGACAGATTTAATTTATGAGTTTACTATTACTGTACGATTTCATTGATATTCCATATTGTACATGTCACTGAATACAGATACTGATATGGATATTTATATTACATTAATTCATTGATACTATATTGCATTGATTCATTGATATTATGGACACTGATATTATTGATTCATTGATACTACTGATACCAATACCGATACCGATACTATTGATTCACCGATACTACTGATTCATTGCACTGATCTTATGGCACGTGATACACTGAATACTAATTGATACATGTGATATCCTGCTACATGTGCAAGGGCGGAACCAAGTTGCGTTCAGGGGGGGAAATTGCCCCTCCTTAAATTTTTTTTTAATTACAGGTCAGGGCATTTAAGCAATTTGCCCCCTCTAAAAAAATATTTTTGCCCCTTCTTTGCCCTAAATCCCGCACAGCCTCACTCGTTCTTTTTGGTGAATCGCACGAAGGCCGCAGTCGGCAGCCTCTTCGGCTCTTCCCTCTTCTTCTCGCGGCAGCCGGTAGGAAGGAATCGCCACTCAAGTTTAGCATGAAGATCGGAGCTCCCTTCCAAGGAATCGAGACTCAGCAACTGTGTGAGACTACAAGGAATCGCGACTCCCTCAGCGACTGCGTTTGTAAGTTTCAGATTTTGAATTTTATTGTTTCTTCTCTAAGTTTCAATTTTTTGTAAGCACGTGCTTATTGGTTTCACTTGCAAACAAAGTTTCACAAATTGTTTGAAGTATCCTGTATCCGTTAACTTAAAGATTAAGGCCAAGTTTTTTTGAATTATCGGTTTGAAGGCCAAGCACAAATTGTTTCATAGAAAGCATTCGAATCTTGGTTTCAAAAATCAAAAGTGAGTTGCAATTATATTTATTTGTTTTGTTGGATTTCACTTATTGTGAGCTCAATTCCCATGTTTATTTTGCCCTCAATTTTTAGGCATAATTCATGTAATCCGATTTATTTGATTCTCAGGATACATGTTAATTTCAATATGATGAATAATGTCAGATTAAGTAAATCTTGGGTTTTAAGATGAATGACAAATTTCCATCAATTTTTGTTCAGATTAACTTCTAGAGTTAAAAAAGATATTGTGTGCCCCTTAGTTTACCGGCTTCTTGTTTTAGCATTAACTCTGCCTGTTGCCACCGCTACAGTGGAAAGTGCATTTTCAGCAATGAAAATTGTTAAACATAGATTACGCCATGGTTTAAAATTGCGCAATATGAGGCTCGCCTTGAGGCCCGCCTTTGCGCAATTCCAGTAAAAAATGCCTCGATGCTTACGCCTCAAGTCTTTTTATGAGGCTTGCGCCTCAACTTGGATGAGGCCCGCCTTGAGACCCGCCTCGCCTCACTGGCATGAGGCTTACGCCTCATGCTATATATATATATATATATATATATATATATATTAAAACTTACATAAATCTTGAAGTAAATGCCCGACATTGGACTCTATAGGAGAGGAGGAAGGGGAGAAAGCCGTTCATCATAATGATGATTCAAATGAAGAACCCCTTAGTGATGATAATGCTGATGACTTATGAGTTCTTATGCGATATGTCATTGCTATTTATTTTTGAAAATTGGAATTATATGTTAATGAAAAGATTATTGGGATTTCGGAAAGATAGAATTTTGAGTTGAACTACATTTCATGTTGTCTTATTATTGGGATATTTTAATTTCACTTCATATCTTATGCTTTTTTATGTTTTATATTATTAATCCATTAATATATAAAAAATTTATCATTTTATGTTTACGCAATCTTTTGATTTTGAGGCTTACGCCTCAAAACGCCTTATGGCTTATGCCTCGCCTCACGAATGAAAAACGCCTCAATACCCGAATACGCAATTTTAAACATTGGATTACGCATAAAATGGGTGATGATTGGCTCAACGACTGTCTAGTGTCATATGTTGAGAAAGAAGTATTTGATTTAGTTACAAATGAAGTTGTAATACAACATTATCAGAAGATGCAAAATAGAATGCAAAGCTTATAATTTTTATTGCAATATAATGTCTTGTTTGAATTTTGTTATAAATATATTTTTTTTATTTTTTATAATTTTGCCCCCCCTAAGAATTAAGGCTGGTTCCGCCCCTGTACATGTGATTCATGTGACTTATCGAGCATGTGATCTAGAATAAGATTTTACTGTATTGATATGATTTTACTGCGTTGATTTATTTTCATTGTTATTGTTAATTTATTGATTTGATTTTAACTCTTTTTCATGATGTATTGATTTGATTATTTTATATGATTTTATACCGATTGATACTATTGACCGGAATTGATTTCTTTATTTAATTATCTGATTGATTCTATTGATACGATTGATTGATGTTAATAATACGATATTGATTTGACGGATTTACTAGTACAAACTTATTTACTGAGGATTTATCATTATGTACGGATTTATTGTTAATGTACGAATTTACTGTTACTACACAATTTCACTGTTATAACATAATCGTTCATGTCGTCACAGGATTGTTACTGATATTGATACATACGCTGCTACTACTGATTCACTGTACTGATATTATACACGTGATATCGATTACTGGATTGCATATGATTTATTGAGAAAGTGATATTGAATAACTGGAATTGCAAGTGTATGTTTTGATACGATTCTACTACACTGTTTTGACTGATATTATAGATAAGACGACTACTGTAGAGATTTGACTCACATACTAGTTCATTGAGCTTTATAGATTTTTCTATTGTTTATCGATCCTTCTACTGATGATTTTGGATTCTATTGTTTATGCATTGATTATTGATTTTCGTTATGCATTGATTTCTGATTTTCGTATCTACATTGACTCAATGATTATGTGCAAGTGACTGTTATTGATTGACTGATTGACATGCATATTGCTTTCGTACCGTGCTTTGATTTCAGTTGTAGGTTTTTGGTGACCTGCGAGGCTTTTTGAAGCTCATTATATGTGGTTAACAATTTCAGGTCAGAGCAAGGGAGCAGGAAGTGATGGTTGGTCAAGACTGTCGACGAATCCTTTCACTATAGACGCCTAGGGTGTCACATGGAGGATCTCCACCGCTCCTTAACGAGAGGTTCTCTTTTCCCCTTTCATTATATTTCTTGAATCTAACTTCTCTTGCGTTCATTGTAGTCACGAAGGACAATTCTCCCTGCTCATGCTAAGCTTAGTAAACGTAGGATTTTGAGTGTGCTTCTGTGCTTATTAATTCTCGTTGTTAGATTAGGGATTTTATTTGAAGCTACTATTTGGGCATCATGTTGTTTTCTACTTCGTTTTGAAAGTATCAAACTCTGATTATGTGATTTAGCCTAAGCGGGTGTGACCCCTTATTCATTTTATTTCGTCATTCTAAACAGCTAGTAGTTTCTTCATTTTATCTCTAATCAAGAGTTGTGCAAATCCTAATAAATTGGTTGCATTCATATGTGGTCCTACATCACTAACTCAACAAGAGAAGCTGATTGAAGAGATGGATAGATTGGAGTTATCTGTAGTACTTCCTACAACTGAAATGTAGGATGATTGAGTCAGTTGACAGTGCCAATCTGATTTGAAGAGTAAGATAGCTGAAGCCTTATGGAAGGATCCAGATTTTGTGAAGATCATTCAATTAGTAGAGGCTGGTCATGAAGAGGATTTCATTCTTGATGAAGACAATCTCCTTTGGTATAAGGGCAAGGTTTGTGTGTCTAATGTTGATGACTTGAGAAAGGATGTTCTTTATAAAGCTCATCACTCTGCTTATACTATTCATCCTGGTAGTAATAAGATGTATTAAGACCTTAAGGGTTTATTTTGGTGGCCTGGGATGAAGAGTGTAGCTGATTTTGTTGCTAAGTGTACCACTTGTCAGTTGGTAAAGGCTGAGCATCAAAAGCCCGGTGGACTACTTCAAGCATTACCGATTCCAGAGTGGAAGTAGGATGACATTGCTATGAATTTTGTGTCAAGTTTACCCAAATCACGACATGGTCATGATGCTATTTGGGTTATCGTTGATAGGCTTACAAAGTCTGCTCACTTTTTGCCTATCGGATTAACTGATTCAGTTGAGAAGCTAGCCATGATGTATGTGGCTAAAATTGTACGTTTGCATGGTGTGCCTAAGTCTATAGTATCTGATCAAAATGGTAGATGTACTTCTAGACTTAAGAGGAAAGTACAAGAGGCTATGGGCACCATATTGACTTTTAGTACGACCTTCCATCATCAGACTGAAGGACAATCTTAGAGGACTATTCAAACCCTTGAAGACATGCTGAGACTATGATATCTTGATTTTGGTGGAGGTTAGAAATCTCACATTCCTTTGATAGAATTTGCCTACAACAATAACTTCCAAGCCAGCATAGGAATGACTCCTTATGAAGCCCTCTATGGAAGGAAATGTAAAACACCTCTTTGTTGGGCAGAGGCAGGTGAGAGAAAAGTAATTGGATCGGATTTGATTGATGATGCTACAAGCAAAATCAGAATGATTAGAGATAGGTTGCTAGCAATACAAGATAGACAAAAGAAGTATTATGATGCTAAGCACCGTTTTGTAAAATTCAATGTGGGAGATTTTGTTTTCATAAAGATCAGGCCTATGAAAGGTGTACTTTGTTTTGATAAGGTTGGCAAACTCAGTCCCCGCTACATTGGTCCTTTTAAGATAGTGGAAAGGATTTAGAAGGTGGCCTACATATTGGCTTTACCCGCTACATATGCTGTCCAGAATGTATTTCATGTTTCTTCTCTGAGAAAGTTTATATTAGATGATCATTCTAAAATCATAACAGAATATGTGGACTTACAGCCAGATCTTAGTTATGTTGAAGAAACAGATTGTATTTTAGAGTTCAGTGTGAAGCAACTAACGTGCAGGGAGATTCCTTTCGTTAAAGTTCTATGGAAACATGAATTGGAGAAGAATGCCACTTGGGAGGAGTCAGAAATGAGGAAGTGATATCCTCATCTCTTTGAGTAAGGTAAGATTGTTTTTTTCCTCTTTTCAAAGTTGTCGGAATTCGACGAAATAAATTTTATTAAATTGGACACGAAATTTTGATCGAAACGATATAAAGAACTTATATCAAATTTCGTACGGTTTGGAAATTACAATTTGCCGAAGAAGTTTAACTAATAATTAGCCATTTCTTCCCTTATTACCCCTTATGAGCATATAGAAATACTTTGGGAGGGCACATGCATAATTTGGCCCTAACCCTATTTCCCTAAAAGCTCCACACGCCTAAGGGACCGAACATTTCGGCCCTTGCTCGTTCCGTTCGGCTACACGCGAGAGAGGGGATGAGGCGACGAGAGAGCTTGGGGAGTGGCGGTCGGCTTGTTTTTCCTCCGAGATCCTTTAGGAAAAAGCTAGAGAAAGACTTCGAGAAGATAAGAGGTAAGTCAATATTGAAACATCTTGCTCTTTTTTTTTTTTGAGATTTACTTGAACCAAAACTTTAGGGTTTGGATTTTATTGAAGTTTTCTTTAGAAGAACATTAGAGCTTGGTTATACCTACAATTCTAAGCCTTAAACTTGAAGTTTTCTTAAGGAAAACATAAGTTCTGAATTTAGGGTTTCACCATTTTTGGACTATTTTTGTAAGGAATGCTAGAAGATATTAGGGAAAGAAATTGTATGAAAAGAGATGCAATTTTTCTTAAAAAATTAGGGCTTTTCCAAAACTAGGATTTTTGAACTTGCATGTGAACAAAAATTATTCCTAAGGGCTTAGGGAGCTCTCTAATTAAGGGAAATTTAACTTCTTGAGAAAAAACTAATTTTCCTAAATTTTTTTATGATTAAATCTGAAATTTTAATGCCTTAAACTTATATATAGGAAAGAGGAATGTTTTTGTATGCAAATGAAATGATATGAACTGTTGTTTTTATATACATATTGGGAGAATTTAGAGGCGCTTTTAAATCTATGTTAAAGTCTTTTAGATTCGTAAATACATGTTTTAAAATGATTAAAATGTTTTGAACGTCCGATTTCGTTCCTGCCTCGTCTACACGAGCTAACCGGGCCAGGTCATGACAACTTTTGTCAAGAATTTACATATACAATATGTGTGTGCATTTTATGCCAGCAGCAAAAATTTATGCAAAAAAAAAAAAGATCAATAGTTTTGTAAATTTTAAGAAAGATATAAGTATAGGAATGTAGATATTCAGATAGATACAGAAATGTCAGCATAAAATGGGAAATAAACACTATAGCAATGAGTGCTCTATTAATGTCACTTTACCAGCTTTTTCATCATCAATAAAGCACTTTGTTTAGTATGATTGCGAGTGGATTCCCATCTAATGCGTATCATGTCACATGAGCATTTAATCTAGAAAGAAAAAAAAAATGTAGCATGAGTTTTCATGCTGAGTAAAACAGAAAGGAACTTCACAACAACAAAAAAAAAACATAATGCTCATATATAACCTAAACACCATCTAACAGAGACTTGTTATTATGCTCACATAGCAATAGAGTTCAAATGGAGAGTCATAGCAACATAAGTGAAATGCAGAAACACAAGATAAATACTACATATGTTTTTCCAGAGATAAAAAAAAAACTACCAGCAACATGATATACAGCGAGAGGCTATTAGGAATCAGGATCTACAATCCAGAAATCCTTCGTGAACAGCCCTTGAAAAAGCCTATAAGATAATGCAAATAAAATAATAGAAAGATTTTACATCAAACATGTAAAGTATTGCTAGATAAAAAATTTGAATCTTAACGAGTTTGGTAATCATTAAGCTTAATGCTCACAGTAACTAAATAAACGATTTATTATTTTAATGTTATTTTGATGCCATAACTGTTAGCATCACGTAGAGAACAATGAGTCAAGTTAAAATTCATTATCTACTCAAAATATACTTGGCTGATATCGCTTATATAATTCAAGGAACAGATCAAACAAAACATAAATGCATCCTATCACTGCATACCGAGCTTACAGAACATAATTCTTTTCTGTATTAGGAATCGTTTAGTTAATAAAAAGATGAATAAGTCACTAAAATATTGCCTATATGACCACATATGAAAGCCATAGACTTTGTATGAGCATGGAATATTCTTTTTGATTTCAATAAGTTAAAATTCTAGTTTTATTTACTATGATTTCATAAAGATTTCAATCAAAACACAGAAACCAGGAAAACCCTATGTTTAAACCGTAATATTAACATTTTGGGATATTTGTGGGATACTATGATGTGAAACTACGAGGAGTTTGTTTAGAAATTTAAAAGAAACGATTAAAGTGTTGCTCCTTATGAATTTAAAACTAGCACATAAAAGTTGAGTTAGGAATTAGAAAATATCAACTTGCTTAGACCAAAGATTCGCAATAGAGATTAACCAAGCCGATTCAATCCAAGTTCTAGGAGAAATTAATATGCAAAGTACAATAACAAAACCCAACGTTTAACAATGAGAATTTCACCTTGGAGCCGTATCACTCAAGGATTAGTGGACTTTTGGCGGAGATAGAAGATCCAAGCGATGAAGGAAGTTACCACTAGGGAGAGGACGCCGAAGAACTTCGTCGGAGGAAAAGTCGCCGGTTGGGATGGAAGTCGTAGATGACCGTCGAGGCTCCAAGCGTGCTTTGAAAGTTTTCGGTCGTAGATGCTTGCAAGGATTGGCACGACTCTCTCCAAGTACTCTTCCACGGTGGTTTCGTCTTCAAATCCTACGTCGAAGCACGGTGACCGTAGGACGTTGATGCTTCCGTCGGCGTTGAATACTAGACCCCACTCAAGCTCGGGATCCGCCATTCAACATTGAAGTGGGTGGGGAGATGTCGTCGTCTTCTTCTTTTGTCTCAACCTCTCAAGGGGGGAATGAAGAGAGGGCCGGCCTATGGTGGGGAAAACGGAGCAAGGAGGGGCTTCTATGGAGTGAGAGGCGGCTAGGGTTAGGAGATTAGGTGATGAGGAGGTGTGGGGAAGTTTTAATCAAAATCTGAATTTAATTCCAGATTTAATTAAATTTGGAGGGAGAATATTTGGAGTTTGAATTTTGAAATGGGTGTAATGAATGCATTAAGTGCATTAAAAGGGATTCCTCCTTAGGTGGCCGGCGGCATGGGTGAGAGAGGGGAGAGGTTACAAAAATCTGAAGTTAATTTCAGATTTCAATTAGATTTGGAGGGAGTTAAATTGGATTTGAAATTTGAATCAAGAGTCTTAATTGTCATTAATTAGCCTTGAAGGGGATTCCCCCTTTGATGGGGTCGGCGGCTATGAGAGAAGGGAGGGGGTTAGGGAGCAATTACACACTTTCCAAATAGGTTATTGCCACCTAGGATGAAAAATTAGTAACTCCTCATGTGGAGAAATTTGAATTGGATCAACTTCAAAAATTTCCTTTTTTGGAAGATTTCAAATAAGGAAAGTTTTGAATATCAAAATTTGAAATTCAAAATGTAGTAACTTCCTCATTCATTGCTAAGCAACAATCAAGGAGCCACTGGGATGATGGATGTCATCACCATGGGTGGAGCATGGAATGGCCGGCGGCTAATGTAGGAGGAGGGGAAAACCCAACGGATTGGGTGGGGGGAATTTAACGGAGATTGAAGTTCTAGAGTTGGCAACAAGCGAATGACGAGTTGGAAGAAAGGATCTCGGGCGAGGATTGGTGTGGAGACAATAAGATCCAAAATTTAGAAAAGAAAACAACAAGATAACTTGAGCTACGAGTCGAGGACGCTTCCAACGACTGGTGGGTATTGCGAATGCTCACCTTGAGCTCTCCTCCTTCTCAAGCACTCATGCAAGACGAAGTAGAAATAAAACACAAATTTCATTCAAATGTTCATTAACCATAATACAAAGCATGAGACCCCTATAAATAGGTCTTCAAACATAAGGAAATAAAAGTACTCCAATGCCCCTTGGGCTACAATAAGACACAACTCCCCACAGGGGTAAAATGAGAAAACAGTAAATAAAAGACAATAATAATGAAATACATCATGACATCTAAATCAGAAGTAGAGACGCTGAATCGTGGCCGTCGATCTGCAGTTTCGCCGGCGATTAACATGTCGGTAGCGTCTGTCGATGTCCTCATCATACTACAGTTTATCTAAGTTCGCTTAGCTCAATCAATATGATTCCATCATAGCTTAGGCTTAACTAAATCATCATCATCATTGGCTTTACTACACAATTAAGGGTCGGCATTATAAATCTTCCTACTACATTCAGTCATGTATCTCTAACCTAAAGTGAGCATGGTCGTACTGCCTTTCTAGTTTCCATCTTCAATGGTTGCTACTCTTATCACTTCTAATATAAATATTTCTTAAACAATCTTAATTTTACCACACAGCCAATACATATTTCCTAAACTCATTTCTGCCACACTCGGTTATAATTGTGTTCTTTGTTAACTAATCATTCAAATCATATAACATAGAAGTCATTTATAAAGTTCATAATATTCACTTATCGCATTCTATGCCCAAGGCATTCCAACGATCACATGCTACACATAATGCTGGTTAAAACAAAACTGGAATAGGCATATAAAACTCTTGTGTACACAGCCATTTTTAGTTGAGGATGCCAAAGATGCTCTAGCCAACCAATAATTGGTTGGCCAATCATATAATACTTTACATAATTAATCCTCTCAGTCACCATATGTCTGTTTCTGTATGCATGTTTCATAAAATACTTTACTTTACTGCCGACTACGGTTCTATTGATCAAATAAATATGCCAACACTCTCTTAAGAACTACTATCATGTAATGCACTTTATACAATGTCACTTTCTAAGCCTCTGTTTACTGATAATCATGTTTGTTGAATATTCATGTAACTCTACATAATAAAATCTGAAAATCACCCTATGCAAAATCATAGCAGTCGATAAAAATCCATATTAGCTTCTGAATGCTTCAAGCCAAATGACGGGACCTAATAAACCCACCATTCTACAAAACATGTTTTCTAAAGTCAAGCAACCATAGAAGGGCATGGAACCGGCCAGTGATACTCACCCGGTCACATTCTGTTGCAGGAAAGCAAGAAAGGCTGCAACTCCAAGACAAAGCACCACCGCAACCCTATACTCCGAGTTGGCATCAACGCTCGCGTCGAGAACTCGCAGCCAGGGTTCCTCGGAGGCACCATCGCAAAGAAAAGCGTCGATGCTCCTTTCTACTTGGCTGTAGAAAAGCGCGGCGGAAGTGGTTGAGTCGTCGAACTAACAGGAATTCGCAAAGCTGAAAACAAGACGGGCAGCGTCTGTTGAGAGTGCCGCCGCTTAATCCCCACGTTCGATGGAACCGAGTACGTCATATGTTAGAGGATCGAGAGTGTTTTCCAGGTTGGGATATGGAGAACATGAAGGAAGAGGGATATCGCCAGAGATGGTGCAGCGAAGAAGGCGTAGTTAGACGGATTTGAAGATGCCGTGCTCGGATTCTGCCAAGCTGTGCGCGAAGAGGAAAATGTTTAGGGGCTGTTTGGTAGCAAGATTTATGCGGATTTGAGCGAAATCCAGCCAAACCGCCTAATATGTAAAACCAAATCTTGAAAGCTGCACGGAAAATTACCCCTCTCGTCGGAAATCCGGGATTTCCGAAATCCTCTGATTCGGCGGATTTTCGGGATTTGGTCGAAGAAGCGAAAGCAAGAAAGTTATCTTCACACCGAGCGAGCTCCCGTCGTAACTTCCCATCAAAATGTCTGATAATGTTAATTTTTTTTTTTTTTGGGAATTTTAGGGACCGTAGTCCAAATATTGTATTAAGTGTAAAGAGAAACTGTAAATATTGACATCCACCACAACCTTCCAGTAGATGTCAACAAAAACCTAAACAGAAACCTAACAGCACCAGCTGCTGAATAGAGCAAAAAGAAACTAAATCAAAAAGTAAATCTGCCTAACAAAACAAAGAGGCAGAAAAGGAAAGGGGGAAGGCCCCACAAAAAACATCAGCTTAATCTGATAAAAGTGGCTTTGTATTCCCGAAAAAACTCCCAGGTCATAGAGATCCTGGACTCAGAATAAATAAAAGAACTATCGAAGCAGCTATTCCCTGGTTGCCCCATAGGCCATCCAAGGGAAAAAGGGAGTTCATCATTGTCCAGGAAGACCAAAAATTGATAACAGGTTACATCCGGTCTGTAGAGAGAAATTGCAAGGGACAACCGATCATCATCGAAAACCACCGCATAGCAGTTAATACGTAAACCTCCGCAGAATATCTTCATCACACCATTTTGAAATTTTACAAAAGATGGCATTCTTAATCTTGATTTTAGTAGTCGAACCACTAGAGATAGAGGAAGCAAACCTCCTCTCATTCCTTTCTCGCCAAGTATGATAAACAGTGCAACAAATGGTGATGAAGAGGATGAGTTTGTGCTGGGCAGGTAGAGTGGGATGAACATTAACCCAATCAAAAGTTTGCAGCAGGTTTGGTCTTAGGTAAAAAGAAGCAATTTCTGGGATGAGCGAAATGATGATAGAGTGAGAGTAATTGCATTCGAAAAAGAAATGGTTAACACTCTCAACACCAGCAGAGCATAAAGGGCAAATCAAATCCATGAAAATGTTTCTACGTTTGAGTTCCTCAGCAGTTTTAAGCCCACCCACCAAAGCTAACCAGGTAAACAGAGAGAAACGCAGAGAGTGCCTTTTGTGCCATATGAAATTCGTCCAGATACAATCAGGAACAGAGCTATAATAATCTGATACCAGATTTTTGAAGAGAAATTTACCCGAGTTATCCCAGGTAATGCAATCAGAGTTCTCCTCCCAAATAATGACCCTGCATATTTCAGAATGAATCTCATTAGAAAAAGGAACGGGAATTACCCATTCCCCACCAGTAGAGATGAAGTTGCTAACAGCATGGTCCTCAAAATTGGCTAATTCCGGGCAATGATCCACCAAACTATGAGTGTTGCACCAGGCATCCCAAATAAAAGAGCAGGGAGAGGAAGGGGTAATCTTGAAAGTCCAGCGGCCTTTAGTAGATGAAGCAGTACAACAGATGGATTTCCAAAAGGCAGTAGCCTTGGAATGAGGAGGCTTCCAAGGAGAGGAATAGTATTTGAAAATCCAAGCCGCCAAAGGGGAAGTCCTATTATACAATCTATGTATAAAGGAACAATTATAGCTGTAGATAAGAGCATTAATACCAGTAATGCCAATGCCACCCTTACATTTAGGTTTACAAATATTGTCCCAGCTTATCATATGAAGCTTTTTCCCCACAGTAGCATCACCAAAAAGCAAGAATTTAGAGGCCAGTTTCCTGAAAATTTTAAAAACCGCTTTGGGTATAATAGCACCCCTAATCCAATATGCAATAGAATTCAGCATAGTAAACTTAAGGTATTGCAATCTCCCAGCCATAGAAAGCAATTTAGCGTTCCAGCTAGAAAATTTCCTCATAATGTTATCAGTAAGGGGAGCAATATCAGAAAGCTTCAGTTTTTTGAAGGCAATGGGGATACCCAAGTAAGATATAGATTCCTTTTGAGTAAGGTTGAGAGAGCTGCAGGTGTTGGGACCGTTGGAGATATGCTTGGGGAGCAACAAAGAGCTTTTATCCATGTTTATGTGGAGACCCGAAGCTTTAGAGAAGGTGTTTAATATCCTTATTAAATTGGCACAATTGTTTGAAGTAGCTTCACCAAGGATCAGCAAGTCATCAGCGTAGAGTAGATGGCTAATATAGAAATCCTTATAATGCACACCTATAAATGCATTATCATCCAAGATAGACGAAAGAGCGTCCATAGCAATACAGAAAAGGAAAGGACTGAGAGGACATCCCTGTCTGAGCCCAGCCGTGGAAGGGATGTAACCTTCAAGGGCACCTTTGATGACAATGGAGAAATTGACATTGGTGATACATTGCTTAATCCAAAGAATAAATTGCTCATGAAATCCTTTTTGGTGTAATCTAGCAAGAATGAATTCCCGGGAGATGGTATCAAAAGCTTTCCGGATGTCAAATTTAGCACAGAAAATATTCTTTTTCCCCTTGGCAGAGAAAGAGAGCAGCTCTTGAGCAAGAATAATATGATCAGTGGAGGTTCTAGAGTGAATGAAACCAGATTGATTATTCTTCACAATGAGAGGCATAATAGGTTTAAGCCTATTAGTAATGACTTTAGAGATAATTTTGTAAATAACATTACATAAAGCAATAGGTCTAAAGTCATTATAAGAGGAGGCATGCTTGGATTTGGGAATTAAAGCAAGAGCTGTAGCTTTAATACCCGTAGGCATATTGTTAGTAACAAAAAACGATTGTACTGCTTTGCAAACCTTGGGGCCAATGATGTGCCATCCTCTTTTGAAGAAGTGAAAATTAAAGCCATCAGGACCTGGGGAAGAGTTGGCCTTGCCATCAAACACAGCTTTCCTAATTTCATCATCAGAAATAGGAATGATAAGATCATCTGCAATGTGAGGCTGTAAGACATAGCCAGTAGGAAAGAGGTTAATGTTTAAATTTTCAATCAAAGGGGGATTGAAAAGATCCTGGTAATGGTTAAGGATAGCAGTGATAGAGTCTTCCCTCATACCAAACGAAGAAGAGCTGAGATTGATAGCAGCATTGCTAGAAGCTTTACGCCTCCTAATTTTGTTGTATAAAAACTTTAAATCTTCTTCCCCGTGCCTGAGCCAAGATGATTTAGCTCTCTGAATAATCCAGGAAGCATAGAGGGACGTGAAATTGGTAATACGAGAGCTAATATCTTTCAATCTATGGTTAAGATCCACATTGGATGGATTATGGGCTATCTGTTGCAAGTAGTGGGATTGATGCCGATGAAGGATGTCCAGATAATCTTGGATGGCTTTAGCATTGGACCAAGATTCAGATTTAATCCTGCCTTTCAACACACGCAACTTGTAGCATAGATCAGCCAGAGGACTACCATTTTGATCAAGAGAGAAGACATCAAGCAAAATATTCCAGTAGGCATCAAGAGAGGTCCAGTAATTCTTAAAGAGGAATCTGTGGGGGGAAGGTGTAGATGCTCGGGATTGTAGGATGATCGGGCAGTGATCAGAAGATGCAGGAGCTTGTACAGAATAGAAGGTATCAGGATAAACCGAAGACCAATAAGAATTGATCAAGCAACGGTCTAATTTGATATGTATAGGATTGGAAGTTTGCTGGTTAAACCAAGTGAAAGGATTTCCAACAGAGTGAAAATCCTCCAGGCTTGCATCAAAAAGAACAGAATTCAGTTCGCCTAAATTACTGTGAGACAGCACTTGACCACCCAATTTGTCAGTGGCAAAACGACAACAATTCAAGTCTCCCATAAGGATCCAAGGATTAGATATCCTAGAAGCACAGCTTCTAATCTCATCCCAGAGGGCAGCACGGCCAATTCTATCATTCGCAGCATAAATGACAGAAAAAGTAAATGGAGGAAAGTAAGATCCAGACACAGTCCCAGTGATAATTTGAGAAGAGATTATCTCTGGTTTGAAACAAACTTTAGCAGAGTTCCACTTTATCCATATCCGACCAGGAGTGGCCAAATTGAAGTTGTGACAATCTTGTTCAAGAGGGAATAGGTTGTGGGATTCATTAAAGAAGGGGTTGAGAAGAGAAGTGGGATTAATCCTAGTTTCCAAAACACAAAGCATATCCAGCTTATGGACAGAAATAAAATTCTTACAGCAAAAGACTTTTTCCGGGCTGTTGAAGCCCCTGATGTTCCAACTCGCAATGTTGGGTAAAGACATTATTGGCGATTGGAGGCAGGGGTCTTTTTGGCTTGCTTCCCCTTAGCATTTTTGTTTTGTTTACCCGACTGCAAGATAGGCTTCTCCTTTTCCTTGTCTTTCTCTTTAACCCTGGAAGCTGTATCAGTATCCAGACTAGAGTCATCCGCATTATCAACTTGCTCGTCAGAGAGGAGTTGGAGGGCATCAAATTTGTTGGGAGAATGAGTCTTAGGTGAGTGCGGCCTAAAAGAAGGCAAAGAGGACGAAGACGAGGAGGTGGAATTCTCATGAGGAGAATTGAGGTTTGGTATGTTGATAGTAGGGGGAGCTTGTGAGGTGGTGGCTATGGAGGAGGGAAAGACATTATTGACGGGAATGATGGGTGGCAGAAGAGAAGTTTTTGCAGTGTTAGAATCCGGATATGAATTGTGGGCAGGAGCCAGAACCTGATGAGAAGAACTAGCCAAAGCATTTATCACAGAGGCAGGACCCTCTGGATGCTTAAGAGGCTGACTAGAGAGGGTAATGGAAGAGGGAATAATAGATGTGGGGGGATTAGCAGCAGAGGGGAGAACCCTACCTTGAGGTCTTCTACTTCTACTTCTGCCACGAAAGGAAGGCCTTGAAGTATAATTGGCTGTGGAGGTTTCAGCAGCTGGCTTGGAGGGGCAGTGAGAGGAGTCGTGAACCAAAGATTTGCAGTGTTCGCAGAGAGTTGGCTTCCACTCATATTGGATTTTTAAACTGAAAACGTCATCTTCAATCGAGATGGGGATCTCCTCAGGATAAGTAGCCGAAGCATCAACTTGTATGCAAACCCGGGCAAACGTCAGACGAGTTTTCTGCGCAGTTAACGCATCTACAGCTAGGGGGATACCGATTTTGCTAGCAATACGAGATATGCCCTCTGAGTTCCAGCAGACAAGAGGTAAATCCAGAATTTTAACCCAAATAGGAATCGAAGTAAAATTTTCACGCTTAGGCCTGAATTTGGGGGACCATTTTTGAAGGAGAAAAGGCCTCCCAAGAAAGAACCACACCCCTTTAGACCAAGCCATCTCATAGTCTTCCGAAGTGGAAAAACGGAGAAGGAAGAAGCCATCAGAGAGGGAGAGGAGCTGCAGCGACCCCTTAAGTGTCCAGGACTTACGAATAGCTCCAAGCAGAGACTCGTAGTAAGGTCGTCGGCCAATGGAATAGCCCACCAAACAAAGATTCCAGTTTTCAGCCCCTTTAACCAAACGTTCCCCAGCAAAAGGAATGATGTCTGGTTCAAGCGGTAGAAAAGAGAGAGGGAGATCCTTGGATATAGGAACCGAATCAATAACAATGTTCTTCCAAACACGGGAAGGCGATGAAGAAGGAGGACTTCCAGCAAGCCCAGAGAGCGGGGGAAAGTGAAGGTGGAGGTCAGAAGCGGCCTCCATAGCAAGAAGAACAAGAGGGAGTCCTCCGACAGGGGCCGGAGGAGAGGAGAGAAGGAGGCAAACCCTAGAGTTGGCGGCAACGGAGCAAACCCTAGCAGAGCCTCTCAAGATATGCCGGGTCTACTTCTTCTCTCATCACCTTATTTTCTATATTTTGAAAATAATGGTTCGATAATGTTAATTTATCCTAGGCCTTTTTTTTTTTTGAGATTTGCAGCTAATTTAATAATAATAATGCTGGGAAAAATATTATTCATAATAGCAAGTTTTGTAATTTAAATAATTTCATTTTCAATATTAGTATTCATGATCTTATTTATACATATTTGATTTAACCAACAAAGTAGGAAACATTCAAAAGTATATTGAGTTGCTTCGGATGTAATAAAATTTATAATAATTGTTTATATAATTAATATCTTAAGTTTTTTTAAATAGAAGTTGTAAGAGATCATAACTTTTTTGCAAAAAAACTCTCGAAAATGAATAATATGTGCGCTTTTGTGTATTGGGAACCATATCTTAAATTCTCTTTAAATATAATTCACATTTATCTCCTAAAAGATATTCACTCAATTATGTCTTATATTTGATTAATTTAGGGGATTAAATTAGTTAAGTAGAAGAAAGTTGTTAAGTATAAAGATAATTATGATGCAATGAAGGAAACATATTATCCTTGCTTAATTTTCTTCATATTAAGCATGCAGAAAACATAATGATAAGAAAGAGGATGTTGATTTTCTTGTCCTTACACTCTTAAACCAAATGGGGTCGCATAACAGAAGCATATACATCTGCTTGAAACAATGAGGGCATTGCTCTTTAATGCCAATCTACCACCAAAATTTTGGGTTAACATTGACACACTCTTTTATTGCGGTTTATCTAATTAATTAGTTACCTACCCGAACCACCCATAATATTTCACCGTATGAGCTCTTATATAATCATTTCCCAAATTATGTACATCTATGTGTGTTTGGATGTCTATGTTATCATGGTTTCCTACTCAATTGTCTCACAAACTTGCTCGTCGCTCCACCCTATGGTTTCCTACTCAGTTTTCCTTGGTTATCCTCCTCAAGCCAAAGGTTACAAATTTCTTGATCTTAGCTCAAACAAAGTCTACATCTCAAGACATGTTCACTTTGATGAAAACATTTTCCCTCTACGGACATCTTCCACTACAGTTGCTTCTCCTCTTACAGACATCTTACCAACTTTCTACCATCTACTCATGTTCTTGTCTCCTTTATAATGCCCTCAACTGTTAAAATTATTCCAATAAATTCAGAACACTCGTCACATAATGATCCTTGTCCTACCTATCACAATGCTGGCTCTATTCCCAACACTTCCAATACTACCCTCAAACCCAATACTGATTCCGTCACTAGCATTCCTACACATACCACTCTACCCAGGCATTCCATGGTTACAAGGGCACAAACAGGCAATCTCAAAACAAGACAAATACTTGACATGCATAACATTGTCACACCTATCAATCCCACGGGATTTACTCAAGCTAATTAGCACTTGGCTTGGAGAGAAGCCATGAGTAATGAATTTGAAGCTCTTAAAAAATAAGAAACGTGGGTACTTGTTCCTCCAACTTCATATATTAATATATTGGATTGTAAATGGCTCTTTAAGACAAAATTGCATGTGAATGGCTCAATAGCCCGCTACAAGGCTTGACTTGTGTCTTAAGGTTTCAAGCAAGAGTATGGTTTGGATTACAATGAAACCTTTAGTCCCGTAGCAAAATTTCCTACCATTCGCATTCTCTTAACTATTGCAGTGACAAATTGATGGTCAATCCTACAATTAGATGTATCTAATGCTTTCTTTCATGAACCTCTTCAAGAAGTTGTCTATATAAAGCAACCACTGGGCTTCATCGAAAAACAATTTCCAAATTATGTTTGTCTCTTAAAAAAGGCCATTTATGGCCTCAAACAGGCTCCTCGACAGTGGTTTTCAACATTTTCCTCCTATCTCATTCAGTATGGATTTCGGTCTAGCTCTATCGATTCATCCCTATTGTTGTTTTATCAAAATTCCGTGCAACTATACATTTTAGTATACGTTGATGATATTTTACTCACAAGCAAGTCTTGGAATGAGATAGATAAGCTGTTAGCTGCCTTAGTCTCCAACTTCTCCCTGAGAAATTTGGGATGTTTAAATCATTTCCTTGGACTGCAAGTTACATATAGCTCTAATGGTATTCATGTAGCTCAATCGAAATATGCTTCAGATATTTTACATAAAGTAGCTATGGTTGATTGCAAACCCGTTAGTACCCCTCTTCCCTCCACATTTATTACCAAATCTATAACTTACTCTACATATGAACGCCCTGAACATTACAGACAAATTACTGGTGCTCTTCAATACCTGACGATTAACCACCCAGACCTTCTGTATGTGTTAATTATCTATGTCAGCATATGCACAGTTCACTTTAGTTGCAGTATCAGCTCCTCAAACGTGTTCTACGCTATGTGAAAGGCACACTATCTCTTGGGTTACCAATTCAACCTTCTTCACTTTTGCTAACGTGCTTCACTGATTCCAACTGAGCCACTGATCACATTGATCATCGTTCTATCACAGGCTACTATGCCTTTCTTCGCAACACGCTCATATCTTGGACTGTTAAGAAGCAATTTTTTGTTGCTCGATCATCCACGAAAGTGGAGTATCAAGTGTTATCAACTACTGCCTGTGATATCATTTGGCTCCGCCGACTTCTATCATAGTTTCAAATTCCTCAAAATGCACCAACCAAACTCTACTGTGACAATGTTTCAGTTCTCGTCTTGGCTAATAACCCAATTTTTCATGACATAACTAAGCACATTGACATTGATTTTCACTTCAAACGGGACTTTATTCGCTCTCAATACATTTATGTGCATCACATATGTTCTCAAGATTAATCGTCTGACCTCTTTACCAAATCTCTAAGTGCGCTACTCGTCACTCTTTATTAAGGGACAATATAACAATACATTCACCTATTGTTACCATGAGGGAGGCTAATAAGGAAAATTGATACACACTTGTGCTTATGTACAGGCCGGCTCACTTATGATGTGGCTGCTCCACTTACTCTGCGCTTTCCTGTACGGTTTAATTCTCACCGTATGATCCCTACTGTAGCATCAGGACAGTTGGTCTCTAACCAACCGCTATATACATACTCATGTAATGTCTGAGGAAAGGCAAGGAAGATGAATAGTAAAGTTTCAGCTTTCTCATCCTTAACAACTTTATTTCTTGCTCTCTATTTTGAGTTAATGCAGGTAGCAGCAGTTCAAATCAACAATCATGGCAATGGCATAGCTTCTTAATGCCATTTATTTAATGCGTTGATTTGATACTCCAAGAAAATAATTCAGATAAAGAAAGTACTTTAACAAGCTGACTAATGTTTCGTTTGGGGCGATTTTTTTATTGCTTCTTAAAATAGAACTTTAGTAAAAAATTAAAATAACACAGCTTATCCATCATAAACATTAGCATTGACAATAAACTTTATTTTTTAATACTTGACTGAATAGGGAATAATTAAAATTATTCATTGTCATAATATTTATAGTACAAAATTTATCATATTTATTCATGTAATATATCCTTATTATTGAGGATATTTTATCTCATTGCATTTCCATTATTATTTTATTCTTTTGCCTTTATATAGACACAAAATCATTCGAAAAAAAATATAGCATTTTAGAATATCTAATATTGTAAGAAATAAGATAATTTTGGTGGGAGAACAAGTTGGATGTTGCCACAACCAACTAATTAGAAGTATTTTATTAAATCTTCTACTAAAAATTGTATTAAAACGCTCCAATTTATAAAAAATTTATTAAACACGTGCTCTCTCTCTTTCTCTCTCTCTCTATATATATATATATTAATACAATTGGCCATAAAATAACTCATTCTATTTCTAAACAAAGGAAGTCCTCATCTTCAACTAGAAGCACAAAAGAATTAGATCTAGTGGAACAACTTAAATGCTCACAATCAATTTGAAAGAAAGAAAATATTAATACAATTGGCCCATTCTATTCCCAAACAAAGGAAGTCCTCATCTTCAACTAGAACCACAAAAGAATTAGATATAGTCGAACAACTTAAATGCTCACAATCGGGTAAAAGTTTCAATGGCTTATCCTCCCCTTCCTCCTAATCATAGTCGACAAGGCATCTCGAGCAGCAGTCGGCGGTGGCCGCCCACAAATCCTAATGTTTGACTTGGCATAGGTGAGGTTAAGCCAAGTTGAGGAGGTTACCCCAACCATGGATCCACACACATGGCATGAAATAAATGACCGCAATCCCGTAAAAGCCTTAATATGCCTTATCCTACCATTCCTCATCTTCATAGTGGACAAGGCATATCGAGCATTACATGAATGGAATTGAATGAATACTCTAACTGGTATGGAAATGCTGTAATAAAATAGTTAATAATTAATGCAAGGTAGTTATGAACTGTCCTGTAGTATTAACAACTATGGGGAGAGAGAGAGACTCACTAACCTAAGAGCACGGCCGCAGAAGCGAAGAAGACGTGGGCTGAAATTTTATTCTCTGCATAAGATATGAAATAGAATGAAGCAATTTATTTTGTTCTTGATAGAGTTAAAAGTGACAAAAGATAAAATTATAAATAATAATTGACATATATTTATATAAAGTAAACTTATTTACATTACTCCAAAAGGTGACACTTCGCATATAGCTCCTATGAAGTGTTTGAATAAACACTTGTAAAGCGCTCGAAAAATACTCCTATAAAAAACACACATGAAAAAAGAAGAAAATTAAAAATTTATTTTAATACTCAATGTTCAACTATTTTTACATACCTCATGATTTTTTGTTT
Organism: Dendrobium huoshanense; assembly: GCA_016618105.1. Lineage (NCBI taxonomy): Eukaryota > Viridiplantae > Streptophyta > Magnoliopsida > Asparagales > Orchidaceae > Dendrobium > Dendrobium huoshanense. Next base: position 39,604,631 of record CM028346.1, on the reverse strand, counting down.
TTGCCCACAAAAGATTTAAAGTAAGAAGTTTTCATATATCTCCATGATCTAATAAAAAATAACTAGTTACAACTCTCCCAATACATAAATATTTGGAATCAACTTTTGATTACAAAAATTTCAGGTGAATTTTTCTTCAAAGAAAGTAAGAGGTTGTATTAAGAACAACCTAACAATGGTGTAAATAAAAGCCAAAGACTTTGACTGTTTGCAGCAATTTGGCGACATGAAAGATCAAGGATTGTAGCAGACATTGCCTTAGAAGGAATTTCTCAGGATTGTAGCAATCTGGAACCATAGCAATACGAGATTGTAACAAATCTTGACAGAATTGGGATTTCCTAGGCTTTAGTAATCCCAGACTATAGCAATAACAAAAATATGTGAAACTTTCATTGGTTATGATGTTGATTGAATTGAGCCCATTTAGTAGTTAATCAAACTTATTCTCAATTGGATCAACATCATAGGCATACTTTTGAAATGAACTATGAAATAAAAAATAAGAATCAATACACCTGCATTGCATTCCCAACATATACAAACTTTTAGATTGGCATTACTTTTTCTTCCAAGTTACTATGATATTTATTCCATCTCCTTGTCACATTGTCTTCTACCCTCCATTTTACAGATTCATATCACCTAAGTTGATTTTTTATCATCTTATTTTTTTCACAAATGCTATTCTTTCTATTATTCTAATACAATCAACTGAACTCATATTGGCCTAAAGACATCTAACAACCCAAGCATTCTTTAGCATAATTTAAAACTTGCATAATTAAGTCCTTGCCTCTTCGGCGCTCGAGCAGGCACTCATGCCTCCCCACTCATTCACTTGATATTTTTTATCGTGTCCTGCCTTTCTCGTGCCCAATATCGAGGAGGCCTCCCCTCCCCTCTTCGTCTTTATTTTTTTGGCTTCTTTAGTTGTTTATTACTCCAACTATTAGGTTCTTCCTTCTGGCATTATTTCTGGAGTTACAGGAATTTGGCTAGTTGGTCTTCTGTTATCCTATTCAATTGTTTACTATGTAGGCTTATGAGATTCCTTTGGCAATGTTTCGGCATAATCGTGATCATACGAAGGAGTTGGTGAAAATTTAATTACTTTGTTTAGGTTTGCTTGGTTGGTGGCTGAAAGATCTGTGTTATACATTTCTTGATTGTAAGTTTCCCGAAAGGATCAGGAATAAATATTGAGATTTACCTGATGTTAATCTAATCATTACAACAACAACAACAACATCATCAAGCCTTTATCCCACTACATGGGGTCGGCTACATGAATCATTTTTCTCCATTGTGTCCTATTAAAAGTCAAATTCTCGTTTAAACCTAATAAAGAAAGGTCATTCCTAATATTTTCTAACCAAGTCTTTTTAGGTCTACCCCTACCTTTCTTAACATAAGTCAAATCTAATACTTCTACTCTCCTAACCGGGTCATCGAAAGACCGCCGTTTTATGTGACCAAACCATCTAAGTCGACTCTCTCTAATCTTATCTTCTACTGGAGCTACTCCAACCTTTTCACGTATATGCTCATTTCGTATCTTATCTCTAAGGGTAAAGCCACTCATCCACCTGAGCATTCTCATCTCTGCCACACTTAACTTAGTATTATGCTTCTCTTTTAATGGCCAACATTCGACGCCATAAAGCATTGTAGGCCTCACTACCATCTTATAGAATTTTCCCTTAAGTTTGAGGGGTACATTTCTATCACATAACAAGCCCGATGCATTCCTTCACTTCAACCATCCAACTTGAATTCTGCTAATAATATCCCCATCTATTTCACCATCACTCTGAACAATTGATCCAAGATATCTAAAACGTGTACTCTTATTAATGACTTGATCGCCCAAAGTCACAATCCCCTCACTAGGTCTATTACTACTAAAATTACACTCCAAATATTCCGTTTTAGATCTACTCAAGTGAAAACCTTTAGACTCTAAGGTTGACCTCCATAATTCAAGTTTACCTTCAACTCCCTCTCTAGTCTTATCAACAAGAAGAATATCATCAGCAAAAAGCATACACCAAGGTACATCCTCTTGCAAATGTCTAGTGAGAACATCCAAGACTAAAGCAAAAAGATATGGGCTTAAGGCTGATCCTTGATGTAACCCAACCGAAATAGGAAAATACTTGGTCAATCCACCTTGTGTTTGAACACAAGTAATAGCTCCTGCATACATATCTTTAATGATTTGAATATAAGCATTATTGACTCCTTTCTTTCAAGAACTCTCCATAGCACTTCTCTTAGAAGTTTATCATATGCTTTTTCTAAATCAATAAATATCATATGTAGATCATCCTTATTTTCTCTATATTTCTCCATCAAACCTCTTAATAAATATATGGCTTCCATAGTCGACTTACCCGGCATGAATCCAAATTGATTTTGAGAAACATTAGTATCAAGCTGCAACCTATGCTCCATAACTCGCTCCCATAGTTTTAAAGTATGACACACTAACTTAATACCTCTATAATTCGCACAATCTTGTGCATCACCTTTATTCTTAAAAATAGGAATTAACAAACTCATTCTCCACTCATCTGGCATCTTTTTATTCTTTAAAATAGTATTTAAAAGTTTAGTAAGCCATGAAATTCCTTCATCTCCTAAGCATTTCCACACCTCTATTGGAATATCATCAGGTCCAACAGCTTTTCCACCTTTCATTTTCTTTAAAGCCTCTCTAACTTCAGTTTTACTAATACGCCGATAAAAACAGAAATCTTTATTTTCATTTAGGGTGCTAAGGTCACTATAGTCAATCTTATTTTCACAAACTTCATTAAAAAGTTTAGCAAAATAACTCATCCATCTTTGTTGAATATCATCTTCTAAGAAAAGTATTTTTTGATCTTCATCTTTAATACACTTCACTTGAACTAAATCCTTACTACTCATATCTCTTTGTTTGGCTAACTTATACAAACATTGAAATATTGAGACGAGAATTTCACCATTCTTGTTATTTGACATATAATGATGGTTTTATATCTAGTTTACATGATTTTATTTGACTTATAATGATGGTTTTATTCCAGCTCTACTTGACCTTTTCGTTATAACTCATTTAATTTCTATTAAAATTTGCAAAATTATTCTGATGCAATCAATCCATTAGATTGATACACCAAGTTCTCATAAAAAGTTTAGTAGAAGCTGATAAGAGTATTTCAGCTCTACTACCACTGCATTCCAGCTCACAGATCATCAACCTCGGCTTTGCCGCTCGACAGAGCTTGCCGCCACTTCCTCGACACTCCAGCAACCCATTTTACATTATGTAACTATATAGGGTATTTTTGTCATTGCGTTTTCTACTTGCACATGTGTATATATACATCTGACCGTGCTACAGTAAAATTTAATACAAAAGACTTACTTTCTCCTCTATGTGATTGCTGCAGGATCAGGAATCTAAAATAGACAAACAGGGTGGTAATGAGAACACCCACTACCCTGATCATGAGTACAAAGAACTGGAACACATCCAAAAAGCCAGTTCTGTCAATAATAAATACGATAAAGAGCACAGGAAGAAGCATCTTGCATAAAATAACAATCAAAGAAGCCAAAAATAAATAAATAAATAAAGCCGCTGGCGGTATTACCTTCCTTGGTCTTGCAGAGAAGACCTAGGGCACGGGAAAGGCGGAGCAGAAGAAAGAGTATCGCGAGAAGGAGAGTGGAGAGGCATCAGTACCTGCTAAAGCGAAGAATAGGCAACGGGTCGTCGGAGAAGCTTTCATGCAGGGAAAATATCAGCTAGCCGAGAGCCCGTTATCGGGGTGGGGTTTTGACGGGAACGTAGCGGTAAAGCTTAGGGGCTATTTGGCAAGCAGCATGACTTATAATTTATTGGGGTTTTTACATATCTAACACATAAAAGTTCTCTATTTACTTATCCAATACCTAAACTTTAATATTTACTATTCTACCACCTAAAAACTCTTGCCCTCATCAAATATAACACTCTGTTGCCTCCGTCTAAACCAAACCCCGATTTATGTATTTCGCAAGACATCTGCTTCGCTATTGCCTCTTCCTCGCTCAGACGGCTCTTCTTAGCGCATCGATTTGTTCGTGCAAGTATGATCTTCTCCTTTTTCATTATGCACATCTAAAACGTATTTACACAAAAACTTCAGTCACCCATTTTGTCTAGTGCCCTACTCGCTCCTTCCCCTTTTCTACAGTACAACCACTGCAAATGAGTTAAATCTCAATGAAATACACAAGCAATATATAAGAAGTAATCAACATATCTATAGTCATTGGAAACAACATGATAGTCTATTTTAATCAGAAGCTATATAAAATATTATTTCCTATGTTGTTTTTTGTTTCACATTTTTAGACAAGTAATATGATGATAATAGTCTTTTGCACACTTACAACTCTCTAATTCAAGGTTGGGTTAGTATTTCCAATTTTTAGAATTGATGCTGTTCTCTAATTCAAGGTTGGGACTGAAATCCCAACTTTTAGAATTCAAAAAGTGTAGGCATATCTCGCCAGGTTTTTCACCTTTACTTGTGCGAGTCTATCCCCCACATATGACTTATCTCACATTTCTAATACATTTCACATTTCATTTTCATAATGAATTTCACATTTCATAACATTCATAAAAATATGCCATTACAATAATACTTGAGTAACAAGTAATGACATAATGGAACTGGAATTCAGGCCATCAAAACCATGTGATGTTGCAAAATTTGCTATTTTATATATCATGGTTTGTATACAGGGGCGGAGTCAGGAATTTTTTCATGTGGGGGCACAAATCATTGAGTTTAAAAAAAATACCCTAAATCTTTTTCATATGGGCTTAGGATAGAGGTACAAATGAGTCAAGCCGGCTCGCGAGCTGACTCGAGCTCGACTTGTTAACGAGCTCGCGAGTCGAGCTTATCGAGCATCGAGCTCAAGTTTGAGCTTAATTTCGAACTCAATGTATTAACGAGCTCGTGTTCGATTTATATCTTGTCCAACTCGGGGTTCGTCGAGCCGGCTCGAGCGAGCTTAATTTCAAACTAGAGAGACTTGGAAATGAGTAATATTTTCTTTGTTTCAATTAATAATTATTTTGTTTACATAAGAAAGAAAGGTGGAAGAAAAACCGATAAACCAAGGGGAAGTAGCAAACTCCCTAACCCTAGAAACTAGAAAGTAAAGGGTGCTTTAACTCGATCAGACGGCTATAATTTTTTTTTAAAGTAGTTATAAAGTTTTTGTAAAATGTAATTTATAACACGAAAATTTTGTGAAAAAGGTTAAATAATAGCCAAATAATGACCGTGATTAAGATCTAAAATGCAATGTAGTAAAAAATTTGTCCTAAATAAAGGCTCAGCTTAAATGACCTAACTCTCATTTACCATGTTTAAAATTTTCAATTCAAATTGGGCCTGATTCGTCCCAACAGGAATGATATCTGCTCTAACTGAAATTACTTCGGTTATTAGTTTCATTTCATTAATCCTAAAATCTGAATATATACACTATAGCTCTGGACTTCAAACATTGATGCATGGACTTCCACTCTGTCAGACCACACATCAAGCCGGACTTGAATGTTGCCAGAACCGAGCCAAAACGGCTGGTTGTCGCGGAGGATTAGACAAAATTCATGTTCCCCGCCGTCGACAAGGAGGCCGACGAAGGGTATTAGGTCAAGGGAGGTCATAGGCAGCGGTGCCGATGACTAGTGCTCAGAACTCAGAAGAACGGATTGACGGAGCTAAATTTGAAACTAAACAAGTAGATAATCTGAAAAATACCTAGCTGCTAGTGTAAATTTGAAACTAAACTTTGGTGGCTTTATTGGATACACTAAACTTTTCCCTTCCGCGATGAGTTCAAGATTTAGGGAAAAAAGAAAAAATTTGTATTTCAAAGATCAAAATCAGAGCATCAGAATCTTAGGTACCTGCCAAGCCGAGCGTTCAGACTTTCGTGATTCCCGTGAGCTGCAAGAAGCATCCCACGACGAGCAGAAGATCGAAGGTCGTCCACCTCAAATCTCGTTCATTCGCACGTTCGGCGTTCCAACTACTGTGCTTCTGTGCGGTATGAGATGCCTTCCGCGAAATACCTGACCTCTTTTCCTTTAATAAACAACTTAAATCATAAGTTTCCGTCCTTTATACATGCATTCATTATTGTATTCATTCTTAATAAAATAATACAAGTTATATAAAAATTCAACCTAAACGAGTAAACGTCCTTTTCCCTCTCCTAACTTCTCTCACTTCTCTTCGTTTCTTTTCGATTTTTTTCTTCTTGAATTTATCAACAACCCTTTAGATTTGTCTCCTTACTGTGTTCAGCTGCTGCTTTCACCAACTATATACAACAGCATTTTAGCAAAATTCAGCAACCACCGTTACATACCCTAAACAAACAACAATGACCTTACTCGCTTTTCCTCTTCCTTCTCCTTATTGATTTCAGTAATTACAGTTGATTTCAGCAATTTACACCATCCTCCATAGTAGCCCTTTATTGTAATTTCAGCAATAACTACACTAATTTTAGAAATTACACACTAATTTCATTATGCAAGCAACACAACCCTTAATTAACTTTCAGCAACTACATCAGCAACTAGCATTACTAGGATCAAAGCAAAAATTCAAAATTCCTAATTTCAACAAACACTGTAGCCTTACCCCATTTCAGCACGCAACAACAGCCAACAACACCATGACTAACCTTCCTCACGGATCAGCACCCCTTCCCTGCCCTCGTGTCGCCTTCAGCTCGGTTCTCCTGCCCCCGTCTCCTGCTTCACGGCTACTAGAGAATTCGGGTGGAGGAGGTTTAAGACTAATAGGCCAATGCTTTTAATCAACTTATAATTTATTTAGTTATACTTCCACTAAATTTTCACTAAGCCTTCATAGCCAATCCCAACCGTGAGATCCCGTCTAGCCTTTATTTGCATGTTTGGGTAAGTGTCTTTGGCTTAGGAATATAAAAATGGACTTTTTACTTCAGTGCTTAGTGGAATAATATATAATACATGCATTTAATTAGCTGATTAATAACAATATCTTTATATATTTATATAACAATTTAGGTACACTTCCATATAGTATCGAAAAGAAAAAAAAAGGGTTAAATGAAAACAACTTTTGATATTTTCAATATGTATGAGAAAATAGGAGAAATTGTATGCTTACCTTTTTCTAAAAATTTCAGGTATTATATGATCATTAAAAAAATAACAACTATTATTAAAAATTAAATGAGAAATAATTACATAAGCAAAGATTATCCTAGCCCAATAGAAGTACATACAAGAGCAAACTACAACAAAACTTAAGCACGGAATGCAATAACTATTTATTGTTGAGAAGTTTGCTCTTGGAATGGGTGTCCATCAAGCAACCTTGAAGAACTTATTATGAGAAAAGTTTTATAATGAATATTCAAACTTCGTAAGTGACTCTTTTCTATTAAAGCATCATACTGATAAGGCATTGTGGTGTGCAACATGTACAAATTATAATATAACAATATTGTAATATTTTTATTGAATAATCGGGTTTATATTACATAGCGAAGAAGAACAATTGTCACATATCTACTAGAAGTCTCGCCACTGAACCTCTTCCAACTAACAGTCCACCGTTGCTATGTAGCCTTCAGATCATTCTCTATCAAGCGAGCTATCTCCACAAGCTAAGAAAAAAAAATGAAATGACGCCAGAGGCTGTCTCAAACTATCTCGAAGTTTGACCTACCAGTTTTTTACCCGACCCGATTTTGAATTCAAGTCGCTTTTTCCCGAACTTGACCTGGTTCGAGTTAGTTAAGCCGATTCAACTCGAAATATAATACATTAATTAAATTTGAAAAAAAAAATACATATATGATTCATTAATATTGCAGCAACATATATTGGCATTCGGCAAGTGACAATAAGTAAATTTCATTATAAACTTTTCAATTTTTACATTTTTACATAATACATTATAATTAAACTCAAATTACATAATAACTTACGAGCTCAAATTATAACTTACAAGCTTATATTACAAACTAAGTAATCTAAAACTACAAACTCAAATATACAAATTATAACTTATAACTTACAAACTCAAATTACAACTTACAAGCTCAAACTCTTACTCTTCAAGCTGAATTAACAACAAAAGGAAGATTGTTAAACACTTCAAAAGTATTAAACATATATAATTTTAAATTATGATTTATGGGATAGTACAACTAGAAAGCTTTAATGAATAACGCCTCCAACTCATTCAACAATTAGTGAAAAGTGAGTAAGCAATGCATATTTGATATTTTTAATTCTCTATTAACATCCGGGGCGGCAATTTACATTAAGCTTAATTTAGTATATGTTAGATAATACAGTATATGCTTTTAATATAAGCTAACATGTATTTTTACATTCTCATGTTTAGTATTTATCCCCACCATTGACCACAAATACAGAGACACAAAGAGGTAACAAAGCGTTAAGCCCTAAAGATCCGTGATGATTGATGCCAACTAAATCCACTCGAATTTGTAGAATTGTTTAATAGCAGAATTGAAAAACCTAAAATATGCAAAGCCCTAAAAAATCAAATGGAAATAATGAAAAAAAAAACGACGCCCTAACTGGCATATCAAAGGCTCTAAGCCATCAAATCTCAATGCAAAAAGCTAAAGACTGAAAAAACCAAAACCCTAACTTCTTTAAATTGGAAGGAATAAATTTCTAAACCGAAGGTGTGAATAACCCTAAAACCTAAATGGAAGAAAAAAAAATAAATGATAATACCACAAAGGGACAGAGTCACACAACACACTATAGGATTAAGATAGAGGATCTAATGAGATGTTGAGACTTGAGAGCTCTGAGCAGGTCTCAGAAGTCAAAAGGTGGAGTTGAGGAAGGTAGAAAGCCATAACTAGAGAGGCAAGAGCTGAGAGCGTCGAAGACTTGAAAACTCAAAATGAAATAATGAATAGGCTAAATCGCTAAACCTAAATCAACGACCCAAGAATCAAACATTTGAGTGTTCGAGTGGTCATGACTCACGAGTCATGAGTAACATACGCGTGCCAAAGCTGATCAAAATTAGGTCTAAATTAGGTTTCTGGATTGATCTGAACTTAACCCAAAAATTGAAATAGGTTGGAAATCCAGACTCAAACCCCACCCATTCTTAAATCGGGTTGACCCTTACCCGAAAAAATCCAGATCGAGTTTGAGTTGAGCTTCGAGTTGGACTATACGTTACATTTATTTGATTTCAAATTAAATAAAAAATATTCAGTTGCATTTATTTTACACTCATCCAAACAATGTCAAAAATATTTCTTTTACACTATTCTTTTTACGCTGCATTCCTTTTACATTATATTTATTTTTTAGTAAATCGAATAGCCCCTAATTAATATTATTATCAAAGTAGCCTCAAATCAAATAACTCGATTAGTCCATATGAGGTGGCAAGTGCATCAAACCAATATATTGTTAGTATATATAGAATTTGATTGCGTCGATCAATTGGATTGTGTAATTGCCTCAGACTTCAAGTAAATTCTTGAGCTTGTTGGGGGGGGGGGGGGGGGGGGGGGGGGGGGGGGGGGGTGACCTTATACTTGGGTTCAGGTGGTTTGCACTTGAATTTTTTTTTTTCGTATAATGCACCGGCACTGTGTACCCAAGTGCCCCAACGCCGTGTTCCCAAGTGTTACAGTGATGATTAGTAGAGAGTAGAACATCAAAGTGCTTTATATTCTACACCACAGCGCTATGTGATGCCACAACACTATGTGTTTGAGCACCCCAACATCATTAGACTTAGGCTTGGGCTCCGCAATGCTTAAAACTAGCTCCACAATGCTTTGATCCATACCAGACAAATTTCTTTCTCATTTTTCTCAAGGGTTGCATCCCTTGGAGTTATTAACTTGACGTTCTCTTGTATTATGAGTGGTTAGAATAGTAGAGAGTGAGAACGGTGCATGTAAGAAGAGAAACACGGAAATAAAGAGAGAGAAGAGATATATGTACTTATTTTTCTAAACTTTAATTGTAAATTTCTTCGTGTGGTGTGACCCTGTGGTTTTTTCCTCGTTTGAATTTTTTCACATTAAATCCTGGTGTCCTTTACTTTCTGCTGCTTTTACTTTATTGTTTGTTTCATCGAGTTGTTTTGCTTTCATCCCCAACATATATAAATATTAATGAAATTAAAATAATGCAAAGAAACCTTGAATAGATGAAATTAACATATTTCTTAAATCAATTGAACCCACAAGGCCAAGTTATTACACTGTTGAATTAAATGTTGGCCTGGAGGTGTTACAAGAGCAACATAGATTATCAACTTTATAATAACAAGAAGAAAAATACTATAACCAACAGTCATTAACAAGAGCTTTATCTAGTTTAATATGAAATGGATTGCTACTTTATTGATTAAACGAAATATAAAAATGACCAATAGAGATAAGATCATGAACGCTAATATTGAAAGATGAGATTACTAAAATCACAAAGCTTGCTATTATGAATAATATGTATCCTAACATTCTTATTACTAAATTTGCAGCAATTGAAATCTCCAAAAAGGACTGAGGGTAAGTTAACATTAGCAAACAACAAAAAATGTCACTCCAAAAGAAATAACCTGTTAGAATGAGAATTAGATGCTTAACCATAGAAACTTAACAAATATGGGTTAGCCCAATAAAAAAATCTTGGAAAAGTTGACTAGAATTGAAAGAAATCTAAAATGAGATCATAGAAGAGTTTTATCTAAGTTATATTCTACAAGGACTTGAAACATCATAGTTGTTAAAGGAAACTTCATTATCAAAGACCTTATGGTAAGTTATAAAATCCAAGTCTGCAGTTGAGTTAGGATAAATTTTAGCTTCTAGAATGCACAACATATTTAAGTTATGACAATTAATAATATTTTTTGCAATTCATACTATTTTCAAGACTGTTAAACTCTCTCACATTCCAATATGCAATATTGGAGAATTGCATTAAGATTTACTGTTTGAAGGGATAGACTTTTTGATATTTTTGGACTTGGTAGGCTTAAAAGTTTGTGAAGTAGTGGAATCTTCAATAACTTTAACATCTTTATTCATATGATTTGTTTCTGACTGCAAAGTTAAGAACTTGTTGTTATTAGCCACCCCACTGATTGCTAAAAAGAAATTGGTAGGTGAAAGTATATGAGATAGAAGGATACCATCATATGGATAATTAAGATTAGTAAGATGTAGTTTATATGATCCAATCAGAGCCTTAGACGTCAAAATATGATCATCATATAGGGTATCAGGTCCATGTGAATGAGCAACCGGGGGGTCTACTGGTGAGTTAGAAATCATAGGTCGTGGCTTTTGATGGAAAGAGGTTGGGGAGGGGAGGTTGTTTTGGGATTATAATTTGAGGGAGTTGTTTACAAGGTTTTCTATTACTGCTTTTCCTTTAGGCCTATAAATAGAAAATTCTTTCACATTATGAATATAACAAAGATTTGGGGGATGAGCCAAAGAACCACAATTAGAACACAATATATGTTTCCAATCATATTGAACCATCAAGATAATATTTTTCTCCCTAATGAAGATGTGAATATTATCAGGCAAGGTAGCATTATTTTGAACCTGAATGCACTCTGGCAAAAGTTAAACGAGTTTTCATGGTAGTTAGAGCATCGACAACAAGGGGAGTACATATAACACTAGCAAATTTTGAGATACATTCGAAGTCCAGCAGGAGAGGTGAATGTCGTGGATCTTAATCTTGAAAGGTACGAGTTTTAATTCCTCACGTGTAGGTCTACATGGGAGACGATTTTACAAAATAAACAACTTGCCAAGAAAAAAATTAAGGACTACTAGTTTAAACCTTTTCATAATCATCATGAACAAAAATTTTGAGAAAAAAAAAATCCTCGCTCAAAGAAATCAAAGTTAACATACCTTTAAGGATCCAAGTTTTTTTATTGAAGCTAAAAGAGACTCATAATAGAGCTTTTTTCTAATTACATAGCCTACAAGTAAAATTTCTCACTCCTTAGATCCATCAGTGATTTCATCATTAGAGAATTGAACTATATTATCTTGAGACAGGATATATGAAAGGTGAAAGTTCTTAAGAGAGAGATTGCGTTCAGAGAGAAGTCCTTTCCAGTTCAATGAAAGAGGATCAACAAAGGAAGAAGAAGATGAAGGATTTGCTTGAGAGCTAAAGTTAAGAGATATGAGAGGAGAAAAATCAACCAATGAAATTATAGAATTTGCAAAAAATCCTAGCAGAGGGCACTCACCAAAGTCTAAATTGAAGAAACTAACATGGAAGACAACCTAAGGAGTTACTTTTCGCATGTAGCATGTTACTATTACTCTCAAAATCTCAACAAAAATTTTGAAAGCATGTTCTTTAACTTTTATTTTTAAGATTTTAAAGATAATGGAGAAGAGGAACCCACCATAGATGATTAGAGACTTCTCGGATTAAAAAAACCCTCACAAAATGCAATATAAATTTGTCAATCGAAACCCCTAAGGGGCTGTTTGGGAACAAGTGGGATTTAACTTGTGTGATTTACTAAATCCTATAAATCCAAATTTAGTAAATCTTGAGGGTCATAAATCCTGAAAACTGTTTGGTATGACAAATATTAAATAATGAGAAACTATTTAGTAGCATATTTTAGGATTTATGATAGTTATAGATTTAAATGTGAAAAAGTTAATTATAAATAAAAAATTAAATTTATAATTAAAATTTTAAATTGATGTGCTATGAATTTAATAACATTTTAAATACAAGTTAATTATTAATTATTAATTTAATTATATTTAAAAATTATAATGATAAAAAATTTAATTAGAAATTAGCTTTGTTGCGGGCTAGAATATACGTGGCGACAAAGTTAGAATTTTTCGTCTCAGCGTTGTACGGATATCCAACATACAAAAAGAAGAGAAATAAAACACAAGGATTTTTACGTGGAAATCCATAAAAAGGGAAAAACCATGGGGTCACGCCTAGTTGAAAGAATTCCACTAGTATTTGCTTAAGTTACAAGAGGTTGACTCGTCCTTAAAATTTAGGACGATCATATTACAATAATTAACTCCCGAATTGAAATTCAGTTTCAAACATATATCAGAATGTTGGTGTCATATATAAAATTGGTATCCGTTGTTGGTCGAACGGAGTTCTAACGTTACTTGGAAGTCAGAAGGAACTCTAGCGTCACTTGGAGGTCCGCCTGAACTCCGACGTCACTTGGAAGTCGTGCGGAACTCCGGCGTCACTTGAAAGTCGGGAGGAACTTTAGCGTCACTTGGTGGTCGGAAGAAACTCCGGCGTCACTTGAAAGTCGGGCAGAACTCCGGAACTCCAGTGCCACTTGAAAGTCAAGAGGAACTCTGGTGGTGGTCGAGAAGGAGCTTCTTCCTTCTCTTCCATCCTTCTCTACTTCTCTTTCTTCTTATCCTCTCTTCTCCTCTCTTCTTGCTTGGGTCTCCTCTTAAGAAAAATGAGGGGCTATTTATAGTTTTCTGAAGATGGCATGACTAGTAAATAGGAGGAAGATCGGGGGTAAATTGGGAGTGGTTTGAATGGACAACCGATCTTGAATCCCTTGATCGTGGACCGTTTATGAGGCACTTGAAGACTCCAAAGATATCAGAATTAGACGATCTTAGGCTCGTTGGATTCGTCTTGTCTAGTCACTCAATTCGATTATAAGCATGCCATATTTGGAAACTTTTTGGTAATCCAAATTATAAATTGAACATTCTAAATGTTTTTTGGGTCTTTGATTTGAACTATTTTGGGCTCGGATTGACTTGAATTTGGTGTAGTTGGGTTCGTGTTTCCGAGACGCTCATTTAAATTGTAAGTTTGTTGAAATCGAAGTTTAGATGGTACCATATTTAATTTTTGAAGCTTCTAACCTAATTTTGCCTTGAGATTCGTGCCTAATCAAGATAATGTTTTTATGATGTATCAAGCATAATTATTAAATTATTAATTACTAATTATAATATTATTTATTAAATTACTTGTTTATGTGTTAATCTAATAAGTATTTGATATATACTTATATTAATAAGTAATAATTAGTTAAATTTTTTAAATAACTAATTATTTAACAATACCTAATAATTTAATTAATTATTGATTATATTATTAATTATCTCATTAATCATTTAAATATTTTAAGAAAAACTATTTAATTATTATTTATAATAGTATATAGTAATTATTTTATTTGAAATTATATTTAATCATACTAATTATTTTGAAATCACTGGTTACTTAATAATAATATATTAAATATTTAAGTATTATTTAGTTAGTTTTAATTATAAATTATATTATTAATTATCTCATTAGTTACTTAAAAATTCTAATACTAATTAATTATTATTTACACTATCTATTATATATTTAATAATATATATTTTAAGATATATGAACTAAACTAATTATATTAATATTTATTTATTAATGATTCAATTAAGTTAAATAAGATAATTAATTTATACACTAATTATACTAAAAATTATTTAATTAATTTACTTAATTATTAATATTTTAAATTATATTAATTAAGTTAATCAATAATTAATACACTATCTCTAGAGACTTTCTTTTTAAAAGACTTGAAGCTAAAGGTTTCCCTAAAATGTTTATTGATTGGATCAAAGTCTGCACTATAGATGTTCATTATTCCATTTCTATCAATGGGGCACTGGAAGGTTATTTCAATTCTACCTCTAGTATTCGGCAAGGATGCTCGCTCTCCCCCTATCTCTTTAGTATTGTCATGGACGGTTTGTCTTCCAGCTTAGATTTGACTACTTTCAATTCCCTTTTTGAAGGAATTATGGCTGGGGGATGTCACATCTCTCATCTTATGTTTGTTGACGACCTATTATTTTTTGGTATTGCTTCAACTCAAAGTGCTAACACTCAATTGCATCCTTTGGAACTTTCTTGTTAGAACTGGTCTTCATGTCAATCCCCTAAAAAGCTCCATCTTGCTTTCTAAAAACACACTTAATGCTGCTGATATCTGTGACATTCTCAACATACAACAATCTCACACCCCTATGAAATATTTGGGGCTGCCAATATTCTACAAAAAATTAAAAGTTTCTGACTTCCAACCTTTACTGCAAAAAGTTTCTACCCTCTTAAATGGATGGAAAGCCAAAACTTTATCTTTGGATGGTCGTATTCAATTCATTAAATTCACTATTAGCAACACTCTTGCTTACTGGATACGTGGATCAATCATTCCTAAAAGTTGTTGCAAGCTGATTAATCGCATGTGCTCTAGATTCACTTTTTTTGGAAACATTAACAATATGAAACTTCACTTGGTTTCTTGGAAAGACACATGTTGCCCTAAGCACAATGGGGGTTTGGGCATTGCATCTATTCTCTCTATGCCACGGTTTTTCCTGTTCGATCATTTGGAGGTTTTTAAACACTAAAAATTTACTTTTTAGCTGGTGGAGATCCAAGTATCACTTCTGTGGCGCTGTGTGACTGGTAACAGCTCACAGTATTAGAAATTCATGTGATATAATGGGATGAGCTTTGTGATTTTGCACCTGGGCTAATTAAAAACATATTTGAGTTGTAAATTCAAGTTTATCGGAATAGTTCATCCATATAAAAATCATAAAAGGGTAAGATCTAAAAGAAAAAGTAGAAAACAAAATTAGGTTTTCTTTGAGTTGGCTCGCCATAATTTTGGGTATGTGGAAGTTTCGCGAAGCCGTGCATTAATAAGGTCGACAGCTACTACCTTTTTGTCCAGTAATCTGCAAGAGAAAAACAAAATGTAAGACCTACATATAAAATAGGAATAATATATTTAATACAAGTAACAATATTTTAGATTGTCCCATAGTTCAAGATCCTCAAAAATATTTAGAGCCTCTCCAACCATACCACACCCAACAATAGATAGCTCACCATATTCCCTGAAAAATTGGTATTGCTTCAACTCAAAGTGCTAACACTCAATTGCATCCTTTGGAACTTTCCTGTTAGAACTGGTCTTCATGTCAATCCCCTAAAAAGCTCCATCTTGCTTTATAAAAAAACACTTAATGCTGCTGATATCTGTGACATTCTCAACATACAACAATCTCACACCCCTATGAAATATTTGGGGCTGCCAATATTCTACAAAAAATTAAAAGTTTTTGACTTCCAACCTTTACTGCAAAAAGTTTCTACCCTCTTAAATGAATGGAAAGCCAAAACTTTATCTTTGGATGGTCGTATTCAATTCATTAAATTCACTATTAGCAACACTCTTGCTTACTGGATACGTGGATCAATCATTCCTAAAAGTTGTTGCAAGCTGATTAATCACATGTGTTCTAGATTCACTTTTTTTGGAAACATTAACAATAGGAAACTTCACTTGGTTTCTTGGAAAGACACATGTTGCCCTAAGCACAATGGGGGTTTGGGCATTGCATCTATTGACACTCTTTACCATAGTTTTTCTGTTCGATCATTTGGAGGTTTTTAAACACTAAAAATTTACTTTTTAGTTGGTGGATATCCAAGTATCACTCTCTGTGGCGCTGTGTGACTGGTAACAACTCACAATACTGAAAATTCATGTGATATAATGGGATGAGCTTTCTGATTTTGCACCTGAGTTAATTAAAAACATATTTGAGTTGTAAATTCAAGTTTATCGGAATAGTTCATCCATATAAAAATCATAAAAGGGTAAGATCTAAAAGAAAAAGTAGAAAACAAAATTAGGTTTTCTTTGAGTTGGCTCGCCATAATTTTGGGTATGTGGGAGTTTCGCGAAGCTGTGCATTCATAAGGTCGACAACTGCTGCCTTTTTGTCCAGTAATCTGCAAGAGAAAAACAAAATGTAAGACCTACATATATATAAAATAGGAATAATATATATTTAATACAAGTAACAATATATTAGATTGTCCCATAGTTCAAGATCCTCAAAAATATTTAGAGCCTCTCCAACCATACCACACCCAACAACAGATAGCTCACCATGTTCCCTGAAAAATTGGTATAAAATGAAGTAGAGAAATTGCAAACTGTTATTAAAATTAATTTTAATATTTCAAAATAAATATTTCTTTCTAATAAAATTTTGATAAAATATGTATTAATTTTTTTAATAAAATATTTTTTTATCTAATATTGCATATATATTAAATGGACTAAAAAATTAAATTAAAATAAATTTATGTATAATCATTTATTTTAATTTAAAATTTTAAACAATTATTTAATAAATTAAATAACTAATATTTAAAATAATATTTAAAAATCGTTAAAAATAATATTCATATAACATTCTATAAAGAAATAACTTTTCATAATCTCTCTCTTACTTGTCCTGTGACTCTCTCTCCCCGTTTCTCTCTCTCTCCCTCCCTATTTCAGTATCTCGGCCAAATTTTAAGGAGCTCTTAAGTTTTTAAAATTATTTTAAGGAGCATATTTATAAGTATTATATTTATTTTAAAATTAATTTTAATATTTCAAAATTAAAAAATCATTATATTTATTTAAAAAATAATTTTAAATTTTTTTTGATAAAAATTAAATTAATTTTTTATTATAAAATATTACTTTTATCTAATATTGCATAGACTATAAATTTAAAATTGATATAAATTTATTTATATTATTTTAATTAAAAAAATTTTAAACAATTATTTAATAAATTAAATTAATAATATTTAAAATATATCTATATAAAATATTCATATAATATTATATAAAGAAATAAATAAATAGTATCTCCTCATCTCTCTCTCCACATTTCTCTCTTAGTGGTACTCTCTCTCTCCACATTTCTCTCTTCAAGTTGTAATTCAACTTGACGAGTAAGAGTTTGAGCTTGTAAGTTGTAATGCTCAAAAGGAAGTGTTTAACAATCTTCCTTTTGCTGTTAATTCAACTTGAAGAGTAAGAGTTTGAGCTTATAAGTTTTAATTTGAGCTTGTAAGTTATAAGTTATAATTTGTATATTTGAGTTTGTAGTTTTAGATTATTTAGTTTGTAATATAAGCTTGTAAATTATAATTTGAGCTCGTAAGTTATTATGTAATTTGAGTTTAATTATAATGTATTATGTAAAAATGTAAAGTTTATAATGAAATTTACTTATTGTCACTTGCTGAATGCCAATATATGTTGCTGCAATATTAATGAATCATATATGTAATTTTTTTTCAAAATTAATTAATGTATTATATTTCGAGTTGAATCGGCTTAACTAACTCGAACCAGGTCAAGTTCGGGAAAAAGCGACTTGAATTCAAAATCGGGTCGGGTAAAAAACTAGTAGGTCAAACTTCGAGATAGTTTGAGACAGCCTCTGGCGTCATTTCATTTTTTTTTTCTTAGCTTGTGGAGATAGCTCGCTTGATAGAGAATGATCTGAAGGCTACATAGCAACGGTGGACTGTTAGTTGGAAGAGGTTCAGTGGCGAGACTTCTAGTAGATATGTGACAATTGTTCTTCTTCGCTATGTAATATAAACCCGATTATTCAATAAAAATATTACAATATTGTTATATTATAATTTGTACATGTTGCACACCACAATGCCTTATCAGTATGATGCTTTAATAGAAAAGAGTCACTTACGAAGTTTGAATATTCATTATAAAACTTTTCTCATACCGCACAGAAGCACAGTAGTTGGAACGCCGAACGTGCGAATGAACGAGATTTGAGGTGGACGACCTTCGATCTTCTGCTCGTCGTGGGATGCTTCTTGCAGCTCACGGGAATCACGAAAGTCTGAACGCTCGGCTTGGCAGGTACCTAAGATTCTGATGCTCTGATTTTGATCTTTGAAATACAATTTTTTTCTTTTTTCCCTAAATCTTGAACTCATCGCGGAAGGGAAAAGTTTAGTGTATCCAATAAAGCCACCAAAGTTTAGTTTCAAATTTACACTAGCAGCTAGGTATTTTTCAGATTATCTACTTGTTTAGTTTCAAATTTAGCTCCGTCAATCCGTTCTTCTGAGTTCTGAGCACTAGTCATCGGCACCGCTGCCTATGACCTCCCTTGACCTAATACCCTTCGTCGGCCTCCTTGTCGACGGCGGGGAACATGAATTTTGTCTAATCCTCCGCGACAACCAGCCGTTTTGGCTCGGTTCTGGCAACATTCAAGTCCGGCTTGATGTGTGGTCTGACAGAGTGGAAGTCCATGCATCAATGTTTGAAGTCCAGAGCTATAGTGTATATATTCAGATTTTAGGATTAATGAAATGAAACTAATAACCGAAGTAATTTCAGTTAGAGCAGATATCATTCCTGTTGGGACGAATCAGGCCCAATTTGAATTGAAAATTTTAAACATGGTAAATGAGAGTTAGGTCATTTAAGCTGAGCCTTTATTTAGGACAAATTTTTTACTACATTGCATTTTAGATCTTAATCACGGTCATTATTTGGCTATTATTTAACCTTTTTCACAAAATTTTCGTGTTATAAATTACATTTTACAAAAACTTTATAACTACTTTAAAAAAAAATTATAGCCGTCTGATCGAGTTAAAGCACCCTTTACTTTCTAGTTTCTAGGGTTAGGGAGTTTTGATGTAGGAATATCTTAGCTATTGTTAAGCCTAAGGACTAGCTTACCTTTCATGCTCTAGATAGTTCTATTTTACTCTTTAAATAGATGGCTAATGTAAGGTTTTGAGCTCATTGAATGATATAAACCCTTTTGAAGCTTTGAGAAAGCTCTCTTCTTCTTCCCTGGATTGGGAACTCCTTGAAATCCTTCTTGCAGGTTTGATCTTCCGACGATCCACTACATCAGTTGGTATCAGAGCCTGGAGCTTGTGAAGATCGATGGACTGCGGAAGAAGGTCGGCTGTCGACGACGATCGAAGCCGCAGAATAAGATTGGCGGTCGACGATGATCAACGCCAAGGAAGGTGGGCTGTCGACGATGCTCGAAGCCGGATCGCCTTCTATCAAGCTCAATCGAAGGAATCGCTCGATCGGGTAGACATAAACCTTGATCGAATTAGAGAAAACCTTCGGGCAATAAGGAAGATGAGAATGTCGTCGGCAACCATACCGAGGTATTCTTCTTCTTCGCTCTCCTCGTCCGCTCCTCGAAAACGCCATCAGTCCCGCCATTCTCCCACCGTCGTTGATGACTACCCTCCGATAGCTTCCGCTGCGATGGCGCGATCCTCCTCCGCTTCATTGCCAGTTCCGTGTTCCCGGACCTCATTTTCTTCCATTCCCACCACCGCCGTTGATTCAAACCATCGCTCAAGTGGCGATTCCCACCTTCCGACTCCCAAACCCTCCCGTCCACGCGAGATGCAACAAATCGCTGTTCGCGCATTTCGCAACCAACCACAGGGCGTCTTCAGCAATTCCGCCTCTGCTCAGCTCATCGGGACACGACCGACATCTCCCACACAACCACTCACCCGCGATCTGTCCCCAAAAATTGTGGCCAAGCCTTCGCGAACACGCACAGAGCTCCCGTCTTCCGGTCCTTTGGACTCGGAGATGCAAGATCCGACACTCACAGCTGCTACTCCGATTCCATCCGACCAAAATTTGCCCGTCCAGCTCAATTTTGCTCTCGTACCCACTGTCCGAGCAGATCCACAGCCCGACGCTGATTCCGGCATTGATATCAACATCGTTGAGGGAGAGCAATTTCTTAGACGTCCTCTCAATCCCGCCACTTCCACTCCTCCATTGCCGCCTGCTCAGACGGAGCCCCCTTCTGCCCACGCGATATTCGTCCCCTCCTCCCGCCGACATGAGACGGATGCTGATCTTGACCAGGCATGCAATTCCGATTCATCTTCATCTCACGATCAAAGCCATGATCCGAAGTTGTTCCAACTCGATTTCGTCCCCCACGCCACTCCACCATCGCTTCTGCCTCGCCTCGGCAGTCCCATACCCGACCTCACATTTACATGTGATATATGCTTGCGTTCCTCCACTACTGACGGCGAATGGCAGCCAGGATCGGATGCTAGAAAGCAATTTGGTGAAGAAAATAACAACTCCAAAGAAATTCTGGTCGAGTGCGGGGACGCCCCTGTTTTATTTCTTTCGGATGCTCCAGAACGTAGAGTCTCAGCGACATGGAGAGCCAGCTCCCAGTTTCGACACATTGAGCTCAGAGATGGGAGGAATGTTTATGTTAAGAGCACTAGGATTACTACCCCTAATGTTCATCATTTTAACCCTTCCTTCACTCCTGACGCCGGCTCCTTTCTAAACGCCAAGACACAGAGACAACTTGAGCAGAAACAGGCAATCCGGCTCTATCATATCATGTGGCAGCATGGCATCAAATCTGATAAGTATACCTTCACGTTTGTGCTCAAGGCATGCTATAGAAGTCTTGATTCGAGAACTTACACTTTGATTCCCAAAGAAATCACGAGAAGGAAGCTACAGGGG
This sequence comes from Dendrobium huoshanense, assembly GCA_016618105.1. Classification (NCBI taxonomy): domain Eukaryota; kingdom Viridiplantae; phylum Streptophyta; class Magnoliopsida; order Asparagales; family Orchidaceae; genus Dendrobium; species Dendrobium huoshanense. The sequence goes on along the minus strand of CM028346.1, from coordinate 39,583,101 downwards.
AATGCCTATTTCGGCATGATTTTATCGGACATGTATTGCAGGCTTGGGATGGTGGATGCCGCCTCCCAGGTGTTTGATTCAAGTTCCAAGAGGAATGTGGGGTCCTGGACTGCATTCATAGCTGGTCTGGTTCAACATAATCAGGACAAAGAAGGATTGGTTTTGTTTAGCAAGGTGAGATTAATAGGTGTAGAGCCTAGTGAATACACTATGAGGAGCATACTATCAGCATGTTCATCATTGGATGCTTTAGTTCAAGGAAGGTGGAATCAAGACTATGTTTTGAAGAAAGGGATGTCTACGAACTCCTTCATTGGATCTACACTATGGGAAGTATATGTCAAGTGTGGGAAAGTTGCTGATGCTTATGCTCACATTTATATAGACCACATCTCATGGACTGATATGGTTGTTGGTTATATCGCTCAATTGGAGGCAGTGAACCCACAGAAGATAAATGCTCCTTTCTATGCTCATTATATTGGTGAAGAGAAAGCTTTGGTACCACTTGAAAAATTTAGTATAAAGGTTGGAAGAAAGCTTTATATTGTTGTCTCTAATATGCAAAATTCTGAAGTGCCACAAAGAATTACCATCTCTTGGAATGCAAAGGTTCAAGTGCATGTAAAGAATTATTTTCTTGAGCTAGTAGATGATTATTGGCCCAGGAGGACTGCATTCAAAGTTTTTGATCCAGGAGGTTTACACATGTTTCCTACAATAATCTCCCTCCCAACGACACGAGCCTCGAACGGAGTCGAGCTCTTTTGACGCAAGGGGAGAATGATGTAGGAATATCTTAGCTATTGTTAAGCCTAAGGACTAGCTTACCTTTCATGCTCTAGATAGTTCTATTTTACTCTTTAAATAGATGGCTAATGTAAGGTTTTGAGCTCATTGAATGATATAAACCCTTTTGAAGCTTTGAGAAAGCTCTCTTCTTCTTCCCTGGATTGGGAACTCCTTGAAATCCTTCTTGCAGGTTTGATCTTCCGACGATCCACTACATCAAGTTTGCTACTTCCCCTTGGTTTATCGGTTTTTCTTCCACCTTTCTTTCTTATGTAAACAAAATAATTATTAATTGAAACTAAGGAAATATTACTCATTTCCAAGTCTCTCTAGTTTGAAATTAAGCTCGCTCGAGTCGGCTCGACGAGCCCCCGAGTTGGACAAGATATAAATCGAACACGAGCTCGTTAATACACTGAGTTCGAAATTAAGCTCAAACTGGAGCTCGATGCTCGATAAGCTCGACTCGCGAGCTCGTTAACAAGTCGAGCTCGAGTCAGCTCGCGAGCCGGCTTGACTCATTTGTACCTCTATCCTAAGCCCATATGAAAAAGATTTAGGTTATTTTTTTTAAACTCAATGATTTGTGCCCCCACATGAAAAAATTCCTGACTCCGCCCCTGTATACAAACCATGATATATAAAATAGCAAATTTTGCAACATCACATGGTTTTGATGGCCTGAATTCCAGTTCCATTATGTCATTACTTGTTACTCAAGTATTATTGTAATGGCATATTTTTATGAATGTTATGAAATGTGAAATTCATTATGAAAATGAAATGTGAAATGTATTAGAAATGTGAGATAAGTCATATGTGGGGGATAGACTCGCACAAGTAAAGGTGAAAAACCTGGCGAGATATGCCTACACTTTTTGAATTCTAAAAGTTGGGATTTCAGTCCCAACCTTGAATTAGAGAACAGCATCAATTCTAAAAATTGGAAATACTAACCCAACCTTGAATTAGAGAGTTGTAAGTGTGCAAAAGACTATTATCATCATATTACTTGTCTAAAAATGTGAAACAAAAAACAACATAGGAAATAATATTTTATATAGCTTATGATTAAAATAGACTATCATGTTGTTTCCAATGACTATAGATATGTTGATTACTTCTTATATATTGCTTGTGTATTTCATTGAGATTTAACTCATTTGCAGTGGTTGTACTGTAGAAAAGGGGAAGGAGCGAGTAGGGCACTAGACAAAATGGGTGACTGAAGTTTTTGTGTAAATACGTTTTAGATGTGCATAAAGATCAGAGTAAAAGATATACATACACTTTTGGATACATAAATGTTATTTAAAAGTTTAGAAAAGCTCTGTATTTTATTTGAGGTGTTTTATTAGATGTATTTAAATATGCTTCCGGTTATGAAATATTTATTATAGTCTTAAATTTGGTAAAACTTGGATTGGAAGAGTTTGGATTGACCATTTCTTACTCACGTGGTTCTAATAGAAGTATTTCAGGATAGGTGTTAGTAAGAGATAGGTATGTTTAGATTCTTCCTCGCTGTTACACTCTAGGTTAACAATAAGGAGCCAAAATGGGATGTGACAGAGCTCGTCCTAAACTCTGTTGACTCAATAATATTACTTGTTCTCCCTTTCACATGTTCGACTTAGAATTACTTGTATATGAAATTTTTTTTATTGATTACAAAATGGATTTAATTGATCTTAACTTTTGAAGTTAATCTCAAGAGTTGAAGTCATCCCTTCATTACGTCCCCTATTGTCGAAGTGTGCTGCTTTAGAACCCAGGATGTAACATTGAACGTGTCTTGGTTATTAGACTCAATAGATCCTTCAATTAGTGCTACCCCTATGTTACTTAATATGCTAAAGAGACTTGGGACTCGACTTGTCAAACCAACTCTAAAACTTGAGATGCTACCAAAGTATTTAAAAGCGAATTGACGATTAGTGGAACAAAAAAAAAAAAAGAAAAACAGTGGCAGAATTATGAAAAATCTATGCCTAGAGAATGACTATCAAAAAATTATGATGAAGCACCCATAAGATGCTACCAGTTTGAAATATATATATATATATATATATATAGAGTCGATTTCAATGTTGAACTTAATCCTAAATTTGATTTTCAGATTCAAATTATTGGAAAGAAGGAAACACCTTCACTTGAAGAGACAATCTCTCAAATCCAACTTTGAGAAAGTTGAACGGCTATGATGCTTGAGCCTCAAACTTCAAATGATTCAACCTTAGTAAATAATACTAAACCCCAAGTGCAAGAAAGTGAGAGAACAAACATATCCAACTTCTCCAGAAGAGACAACACAAACAAGGACAATCTATTGGACAACTACTATAAGAAACAAAGGCATATAAAGGATAATTGTTAGAACCTAAATGGTTGTGGGCTCCGAAAATTCGGCCCCGGCCTCCCCACCGCGCATTGATTGATTGTGTTTTTATTTGAGCGAGAGAGTTTTAACAGAACTAAGTTCCGGGGTAAATTTTGGAAGGCAGATGGGTTTGTAGATAAGACACTACCCAGAGATTTCGCCATCATTTTGTGAGGACTTTATGATCTGAGTTCTGGTTTCCTATAGGCGCAAGCCTCTATAGTTAATTATCCCTCCCGGTAACGAGAGAGAACTTTCAATTAAGGCTAGCCATCAATCAGATATGTAGATAATTTGTGTATCTGGCATATAGCAGCAGCATGGATATTTGAAATGATTGGAGAATTCAGGAATTTAAAGGATCGGGAGATTTGGAGACTTGATATTTAAAATTGAAGATTGCACCATCTTGCACTTAAAGCGGATGGTGGGGGAATGGATGATGGACCAGATCAAGATCCCATGGTTATGTCGCCCCGGGCCATTGTGGTCCCTGGTCTACTTAGTCAGAGGAGGTAGACGACCCAACCTGATAGAAGGATCCTTGTCGACAGCCATGGGTTGCTTCGTCCAAGAAGACCTTGTAGACCTAGAGTGAATATTTTCCTAAGGGGACAAATTTGAATCCACCTTAGCTAACAGAGGGCTTTGTGCCCTGTCAATCATATCCTATTGATTCATATCTCAAGGATTTGATGCCACTAAGGAGCGTATTGGCTCTGACCATAACAGGTATTTCGTGGTGCCATTTGGCGGCAAAACCACTCGGTTCATAAGGCCCCGAGTCATAACTGTTTATCCTGCGGTGCCATTTGACGAATACCACGTTCTTAATGGCAGGAGATTGTTTGATAATGGATCCTAGTGATATTTTCGACTAGACATTAGCTCTTTGTGAGCTGAAGTAAATTTTAATTTGTCCACATCGGCAAACTTTTGCAGAGGGTGGATGGATTTCACTTTAAGCATTTGATGGATTATTTCAGATTATAAATATTTGAACTTTTGGTATTTTTAGATTTTTGGATTTTGGTGGAGTTTGAATTTTGAATGGACTTATGAGAGGCATTTGAAAATATTTGTGACCCCTTCGGTTGAGATCTGCATTCAACACGGCCATCATCGGAGTATTAGAGGTCATTTGAAAATATTTGTCTTGAACCTTGTCGACCCTATCGACTTGCTGATAGGGGATCAATTTTCGTAGGCTTTATGCCTTTACTAGTGAATTCATATTGTTATAGGCTTTGAAGGCCTAATATGAATGTATTAAAACAAATACATCGGTTGCCACAACCGTATATTTGTTTCAAGGTTCGAACCCTGTCGACTCATATTGACCCGTATAAAAGGATCATGTTCGAACTTGAATTCACTTATCGACCTGCGCAGCATCCCTAGACGTCACGTGTGTACCAATAACATGCTCGCCGGGGCCCATGCGGGTGTTTGGGAATTTCATTAATTTGACATACCCCTTTATGTACCTATGTGTATACAAGATACGGTGCACGTGCAGGGGTATCTTGAAAGTATTTGTAGACGCCTTATGTCCGCTTGTATGAATGTTGCGGATCCGGTGGCCGTGCATTGAAGATTGTAGACGCCTTCTGTCTACTTGCATAAGTGTTGCAAATCCGGTGGCGTGACATTGTAGTTTGTGGACGCCTTCTGTCTGCTTGTACAAGTGTTGCAAATCTGGTGGCGTTGGATTCTTGGTGTTACGAGGCGTCTCCTCATCTTGATATTGTCTCCCCTTTTTTCATTCACCGGGGAGGTTCTTTCTGGACTTTGAAGTCCACTGCTTTGAAAGGAATTCCTTTTAAGATCTTCTGTGTAGTGGACCTGTTATTTTTTTTATATTTGTAGATGCAAATATTGTCTTCTTCTTAAGTGCAGGATCAGGAAGAAATTTTGGAACACCAGGAAGTTCAGTTCGGATTTGCTCAAACATCTCTTCCATCTGCTAGGAGATGTCCTCTTTCATACATTGGGTTGCCCTTGTACCCGACATACTTGAAGATCTTGATCACCATTGTCATAGGTGATATATGTACATGTATCCACAGTGGTTCATTGTGTCTACGATATACCCCCTGTTGTTATCCACAAGTAGCATGTGTATATTTGCGGGGGATCGCTATATTCACTGCGATTTCTTAAAAATGTTCGTAGGAGAGCCATTTGCATCAGTATCATATCCACCTTTCACCAATCTCAGATAGTTGTTTCGATGAATTTGCAGTTGCTTGCAGGGACGGATCTTTGATTGCTACATATGGGTAGTACTCGTACACCTTACAACTGTCTATTGCTTCTTACAAGTGTAGTGCATTGAATTTGTGGGGACTGTTGTATCTACTACGACCTCTTGGAAATATTCGAAGGAGAACCATTGTCCTGCATCACGTCCACCTTTCACCAATCTCAGGTGGGTTGATGATTGCACTTGCTTGCAGGGGCGGATCCTCCATCATTGGTCTCCCGTATTGCCATCTCAATCAACAGGCATTTGTAAGGATTGTTGTAGGAGTCTATTACACCTGCATCGTGTCCACCTTTCACCAATCTCAGGTGGATTCGATGATTGCACTCGCAAGCCCGTTGTGATTGTGGCGAATTTCTCTTCACCACGAACAAGTATTTGTGTCTTCATGGAACCGACGAATCATCATATTCGTCATACATCTTTACTTGTAGGAGGACGGGGTGTTCAATTATAACCAAATGATATTGATTATAAAAAGATTGCATTTGCTTCGGACTCTTCAAATGCACCTTCATTGTTAGCTCATTGCATGTTGGATTCTCTCGTCGCTCGTAGATGAGCCACGTTGCATGTGACAAGTTCTTTATTGCTCGAGTTTATTTTGAGTCCAGATGTTCAAGTAGAGTTTGGATTTACAAGTTGACACAAGTCCTTGCATATTTGTTTGAGTGTACTGAAGGCTTGATTCGAATCAAGTTTGAGTTCATAGTACATATTCAAATGCTTGTTCAGGGTCTTTCTGAAGTCCTTGCAAGTGAAATTGCATGTTCGTATTGATTTGAATTCAGTTCCAATTTAATTTAATTTTATTTGGATTTGATATTTTATTAATCATTTGAGTTTTATTCTGATTTAGGTCCACAAGTCCTCTGTTTGTATTTAATCAAGTTCAAAAGTCCACAGTTCATGTTCATTTGAGTCCCAATGCTTGTTCTTTTCTGTCCAAAATTTGCTCACATATAGGCCCAAATTCTGCTCAAGTCCACGGTATCTTCAGTCTAAATTTCGGCAGCCTCACGGCGTCTCCCCCGTTTAGGGGAAAAACCAAGAGGCAATCTTCCCTTCGACGCTACATGAGCGCTTCACGTAGGTGTCAAAAATGACACCGCGGTCGCATATTTTATTTAAAATCCCCGCCCGCTACGTGAGCGTTTAAGGGTATAGAGCATAAGTTAGAAAAAAACACAGATTTCCCCCATTTGCACTACGTGAGCGTTCGGGTTTACTTATATACATAAAAAATATTTTTTATCCTCCTCGCCGCAAGCGTCGCACCTGTTTCCCTCCCCACAACGCTACTTGAGCGCGTAGGGGGTTTGGCGGCTCGTTGCTAGCATTAAAGAGGGATCCTTAAGTTGTCGCAAGCATCGCGCCGGTTTTCCTCCCTACAACGCTACGTGAGCGCGTAGGGGGTTTGCTGGCCCGTTGCAAGCCACGAGAAAAGAATCTTTGGCGACTGTCCGCCTCGTCGTAGGCGTCGGACTAGCGTCCCTCCCCACAACGCTACTTGAACATGTAGGGGGTTTGCTAGTTCGTTAAGAATGGAAATCTGAGTTTAGAGATTATACCTTCAGGACCGGGGCACCGACGGATCACCGGTGGAGGGCATGAAGACCGTCCTTTCTTACACATGCACATATAATTAGTATTATTTATAATAATAATATTATTATTATTATTAATGATAATATTATCATTAATAATAATGATGTTATTATTATTATTATTAAAAATAATATTAATAATAATAAATAACTAATTTTAAAATTATCACTAATAAGAATAATAACACATTTATAAGAGAGAGAGAGAACCTCTCTTGACTTGGGTTCGGGTAAGGGCAGAGAGGAGCTCGGGTAGAAGGATTCGGCTGAAGAAGCCGTGAAAGGGAGAAAGTTAACTTCACAAAGAGCGAGCTCCCTTGTTGTCCCCAAACAAAATGTCATAACTTTCGGTCCAACAGAAAGGGAAAAGTCGTCCAAGGCGCGTAGTCGAACGACACAAGGGAGCCGAAGAGCGGCGAGCTCTTGTCGTTGGTTCCGAACAAAATGTCGGAACCTTTGATGTCAGAGATGGAGCGAGGTCGGGCAACCTTGAGATAGCGAGGTCGGACGGTACGCGACAGGGAGAAAGCTCCTGCACAGCGAGCGAGTCCCATCGCTAGTTCCGCTCAAAATGTCATGACTTCCGGTTGGACAGGCGGAGGAAATCGTCGACGGGAGCGAAGTCGAATGCCAACGAAGGAGTCGGGGAAGAGAGCGAGAGAGATAGGGAGAGAGAGCAGGAAGGAATCGTTTCCTTCGGCTATTTAACGACGCGAATGCGTCGTGTAGGGGCAGAGAGTAGGTAGCGACTTGATTGATTTTTTTTTTTCTTTTCTTTTGTTTCAGAACAACGGTCAACAATGGTACACCACCATAACATGAATGGAAAACTATAGCGTACAACAAAGATCTTAATCCCCGTGCACCTTACAGAATAAACCTACCACAATATGAACAAAAAGATAAGACCTCATAATACTACAATAACAATAACAACAAGCCTTCATCCCACTACGTAGAGTCGGCTACATGATTCATTTTTCTCCATTATGTCTTCTTAAGAATAAAATTCTCATTTAAATCTAATAAAAAAGGTCATTTCAAATATTTTCTAACCAAGTGATGCAAGCAAAAATTAGGAAAAAGCCTAATTTTTGCAAGCAAAATAAAGACTTTTCTAGGAAATATAAAATTACACAAATATACCCAAAAATACACAAATAAGACAAAATATAACTTTTTATAAGATAAAAGACACTTACAAACTTTGACACTTACAAACACAAATCTAAACAATCACCTTACAACTCTTGACAACCATAAAACACCTAAAGTTGCATTTCCTTTGTTTGAGAAGAAAGATACAAGTGAAAGGGAACTTGTGGATAGAAGAATGGGATGAGAAGCCCGAGACGAAATATAGGAGGACAAGCCGCAAGCTTTCCAAAGAAGGAGAGGAAGAAGTGGAACAAGCTCTTCCAAGAAAAATCCTCAGATTTTGCTGTCCAAAAATCACATTATAGCAACATTTATTTATTCCAAAACATCTCCAATTTATAAGCAAATGAAAGAAGCCAAACAGTCATTCCACCTCCAACCAAAACCAATCAGGTTTGGGGAAATAAAAAGCCAAAGGCCACCACAAACAGCCCACAAATTCTGCACATAAAACATGAAGGAAAGCCACGGGAAACAAAGCCAGGGAGCCACGGGAAAGCAACCAGAGAGGGACCCGAGGAGTCAAGCCAGGAAACGAGATAGAGGAAGACACGGGAAAAGCAGCCAGGGAGAAAAACGAAAAGGCAACTAGCCCACAGCTTTTATTCACAAGGAAGAAACCAAAGAGACACAAGAACGGGAAGAAACAAGCTCCACTCCACATGCATTTATGAATTTATGAGCTAGAAAGTGCAATTATACCACCAAATAATGAGCTAAACTTCAGCTCAAGCATTAATGAGCTAGCACCAAGTAGAACCCAACTATTTTAGCTCAAAACCAAGCAGTCAAAGCCTACCCGAGAGCAGCCAAGGCCCCAAACCAAGAAATAGCAAGCAACCCAAGGACAAAAAGGACCCAACTTGATTTGACCACACCCCTCCCTTGCCTACATCACCAAGGCTTTATAGGTCTATCTCTATCTTTTCTTAACACTTGTCAAATCTAATACATCTACTCTCCTAATCGGTTCATCGCAAGGCCAACGTTTTATATGATCAAACCATCTAAGGCGAGTCTCTCTAATCTTATCTGCCAATGGAGCTACTCAAACCTTGTCATGTATTGCTTGTTATGCATTCTATCTCTAAGAGTAAAGTCACTCATCCACCTGAACATCCGCATCTCTGCAACACTTAACATAATTGCTTCTCTTTTAATGGCCAACATCATGTGCATAAAGCATTGCAGGTCTCACCACCATTTTATAAAAAATTTCCTTAAATTTGAGGGGTACTTCTCTATCACACAGCAGACCCAATCCATTCCTCCACTTCAACAATCCAACTTGTTTCGACTAATAGTATCCCCATCTACTTCACCATCACTCTGGATAATAAATCAAAGATATCTAAAATATGTACTCTTATTAATGACTTGATCACCTAAAATCACAATACCCCCACTAAATCTATTACTACCAAAATCACAATCAATGTATTCAGTTTTAGATCTACTCAAATGAAAACCTTTAAAGTCTAAGATTGACCTCCATAATTCTAGTTTACATTCAACTATCTTCCTAGTCTTATCAACAAAAAGCATAAATGATAAACCAATGTACATCCTCTTGTAAATGCCTAATAATAACATCCATGACTAAAGCAAAAAGATATTGGCTTAAAGCTGATCATTGATGTAATGCAATTGAAATAGGAAAATACTTGGTTAAACCACCTTGTGTTTGAACAGAAGTAACAACTCCTGCATACATATCTTTAATGACTTGAACATAAGCATTATTAACCCTTTTCTTTTCTATAACTCTCTATAACACTTCTCTTGGAACTTTATCATAAGCTTGCTCTAAATCAATAAATATCATATGAATATCCTCCTTATTCTCTCTATACTTCTCCAACAAAGCTCTCAATAAATGTATAGCTTCCATAGTAGACCTATCCGGCATGAATCCAAATTGATTTTGAAAAACATTCGTATCACGTCGTAACCTATGTTCAATAACTCTCTCCTGTAGTTTTAAAGTATGACACAATAACTTAATTCATCTATAATACGCACACTCTTGTGCGTCACCTTTATTCTGAAAAATAGGAATCAAGACACTCCAATTATTTGGCATCTTTTCAATCTTCAAATTAATATTGAAAAGTTTTGCAAGCCAAGAAATTCCTTCATCTCTTAAACATTTACACACCTCTATTGGAATGTCATTAGATCCAACAGCTTTCCACAATTCATTTTCTTTAAAGCATCTCTAAATTTAATTTTACTGATACATTGATAAAAATAAAAATCTTTATTTTTATTTAGGATACTAAGATTATTCTCACAATCTTCATTGAAAAACTTGTCAAAATATTTCATCCACCTTTTTTGAATATCTTTTTTTAATAAAATCACTTTTTGATCTTCAGTCTTAATGCGCTCCGCTTGAACTAAATCCTTCTCTTATTTCTTTGCTTGGCTAACATATACATACATCTTTCATCCTCCTTCATATTTAAAAACAAATTAAAAATGAAGAAATGAAGCAAGTAAAAAACTAGAGGATTACTTGATAAATCATCTCGAGTTGTTCATTAGTAATATTCTGCAAGTCTAAAATTTCCTCTTGGTTTACATGTCTCAAAGAGTGTTTGGCTAGTTCTTAGATAATTTACTCAAAAATTACACACCACATGAGTCGCACCTTGTCATACTTTAGTAATCATACTCCATGTCCCAATACTAAGAAAATCTTTGAAGCGCAAGATTCTATTTCTACACCTGCAGGACAATGAAATAACTATCAACCTCTCTTACTCTTCAAAATGCCCTTCACATACCAATGATGTTAGCAAACCTTGCTTCATCCAAAAACTCACAAAAGATCTAAAAAAGTTTGCATTTTTTTAACATTGCTACTGTGTTTTTCAAACTTGCTAAAGCATAGGCTCCAGCAATCTTGAAACATCGAATACTTTAAATAGAGTCATTAGTAATTATCTTTATTAATTCTTAATTCTTCAAATAAGGATGTCATTTGATTTCATCAATTTTGTGTTGGTCGCCCATCATAATTCCATTGTTTCCTACTCTTTTCAAAGGATTAAATACCACAATTCTTTATTATGATGTTGGTGAACAAGCAAAGCATACTCACGTGCCCTCTCATATTACTAATAAAAGTTCTCATTCTTTTCAATTAATCAATAGTGACTTACGAGAATCACCGACCCTCCCAAATATTTTAGGAGCTCAATGGTTCGTCTTCTTAATTGATGATTATAATAGGGTCAAATAGGTATTTTTTATTAAACAAAAATATGATCGTAGTAGCATGATCCCTAACTTCCACTCCATTATTCATAACTAGTCTCGAGCCAAAATTAAGAAGTTTTAAGTCTGACACAGAAGATGACTTCAATCAATACTTGACCTCTTACTTAAAAAAGAAGACATTACTCATGGATAATCTCGTATAATTATAGCACAACAAAATGGACTTACTAAAAGGAAATAACACTAATTAAATCTACGCGAGCTCTATTATTTCAAGAAAATGTTCTAAATCTTATTGGGGGGAAGTAGCCCTTAATACCACATACATGATAAAAAAAATGACCCTCACAAACATAGGAATATAAAACTCTCATTGACCACCTTGCCAAATTATCTCCACATGCAAAAAACTCCAATGAATTTATATCCAAAATATTCAATTGCACCTTTTTTGTGCATTATTAATAATCAAAATGAAAGTAAATTGGACCCTAGAGATATCGATTGTGTTCTTGGATATTCTTATATGCAAAATGGGTATAAATATTTATTCTTCTTCTAAAAAAGTTCACATATAAATTGTTATAAATTTTATTGATAACAAACGATATTTCACACAATCTTATTTTCAAAGGGAGATTTCACTTATGGTTAAAAATGTAATCAATATTTTTAGCCCAACTAAACTACATTCTACTCCATTTTCATCATCTTAGTAACAAAATGTTCCTAGCCCCATCGAGTTTGTCTCTAAATGTGAAAGTGCACCAGAAATAATACCCACTTATGTTACTCTAAAATATGTTCAAATTTATGACCATATAAGATTTTCTGAGGCATACTCAAAAAGAAGAGTTGCACCATGCTTGACGAAAGTTCAAAATACCACCCTAAGCTCTGTTAATGAATATATGTTAAGTTTGGAGTTTCTTTTGCATAAAGGATCTATTGAAACTTCACCAAAAAAGGTCTTGATCTTCACATTAATGTTACAAAAAGCATTAGAACATGCACAAAATAATATTTGTATCTAAAAATAATCTTTGTTACGCTGCATACTTTCTCACTCCATAGAAGTTTTATTGTGATTCTAAACAGTATTTCTATTCCAAGAACTTTATCTGCAGTACTATCAAGACAAAAAAAATGCAATGAGTGAAGAAATGAAAGCATTTAGGAAAAAAAAACAAATGAGAGAATGTTATTAAACCTAAAAGAGAATAATGTAGTAGGTTACATAAGGGATTTTACCTTGAAATACAAGTCTAATGGCTTTATTGAAAGATACAAGGCAAATATCGGTTGTTAAAAGTTACATCGAGACATATGAAGTTCATTATCAAGAAACTTATGCCCTTGTGTTAAAAATGAACATTTTGATAATTTTGAAATCCCTTGAAGCTCCCTTTAATTTGCAAATTCAACAAATAATGTGAAGAATGTCATCCTATATGGTGCCAAGAATAATAAATATACATGAACATTCCAATTGAATTTGAATTAACTGGAACAATTAAAATGCTAAAGTAAAGAAAGCATTATATAGGCTAAAACAATCATCTAGATCATCTTTGGAAGATTGGTCAGGTAATGAAAGCAATAGATAAAGTAAAGACGACCATGCTCTCTTCACCAAACATTTGTAAATAGTGGAAGTAATGATCTCCTGGTGTGTGTGTGTTTGTATATATATATATATAAAATTTATTATATCATTATTACTGGAAACGATGACGAGGAATAATAAAATCCCATACAACATTTGATTACGGAACTTAAGATTAGAAATATATATATATATATATATATATATATATATGTCATAGTAGAAAAATGTAACAAACCTCTTGAAAGAAAATAGAAAGGTAGGTTACTAACCTGCAACTGTACCTACTGAGTGAAATAAAAAATTAGAAGCAAAAGAACCAACAGTTCATAGGACATGTATCAAAAATTGGAAGGAAAGCTCATCTCCTATCATGTGCTATACTACTTGAAAGATAATTCGGGGTGAGGAGTTTTACTTAAGAGAAATAATGAGCTCACATTAGAAGGTTACATAGATGAGATTAATGAAGGCTCAATAGTGGATAGAAAATCAACATCTAGTTATGACACATTTCCTGGTAGAAATTTGGTGACATGGAGTAAAAATTAAAATTTCATGGATGGGTCTAATGGAAATTTTGAATTCATGGCTATCGCCGAAGAAAATATTGAATTATTATGATTGAAATTTATTATTGGAAAAGTTAAGAATTAAGTGAGAAGGCTCTATGAAGTTGTGTTATGATAACAAGTCAACAATAAATATCAATCATAATTTAGTATAATATGATCGAACAAAATATATTGAGATTGACTAGCATTTTATCAATGAGAGGCTAAAAAAATGACTAATTTATTTGCCTTATGAACCCTCAGAAAACCTGCTAAAACATCTTTATCAAGGGACTCAACATCGCAATTTTTAATGAAACTAATTCCAAATTAGGAATGGAAGACATCTATTCTCCAACATAATAAGGAGTGTGGAAGTCTTAGATAGCCAAAAAGCAAAATTACATAAAGTCCCAAGATATCCTAAATGGTAGCTATATGCTTCGAAGGATCCGACAAACACCATTTTGGCAGCTAGCTTATGTTGGCCTGAATGAACGTCACACTAGTTGTTCATACTAACTTATGATAGTTATTATGTCTAAATGCAATTTCAGTTTAAGGTATAAAGCTCTATATATTATTCTCATTTTGGTGTACAGTAATTACCTTTTTTTTCCTCCCTTGAAAAATCTAAATATATTGACATGTATCTATTACCTGAAATGATAAACAAAAGAATCAATTTTTGTTGACCAATTTTTATAAAGGTTGATGCAAACATCCAACCGTGAATGCTCATCCGAGGAGCTGAAGATCAACGGCTGTGATCGTCCCACGTTATCTTAAAAAATTTTATGGGTAATTTTTATTTTTCGTTTTTACCCTTACTTAAGGGTCTAGTAAGGTCGACTATGGAAGCTATACATTTATTAAGAGGTTTAATGGAAAAATATAGAGAAAATAAGGAGGATCTACATATGATATTTATTGATTTAGAAAAAGCTTATGATAAAGTTCCGAGAGAAGTGCTATGGAGGGTTCTTGAAAAGAAAGGAGTTAATAATGCTTATATTCAAATCATTAAAGATATGTATTCAGGAGCAATTACTTGTGTTCAAACACAAGGTGGTTTGACCAAGTATTTCCCTATTTCGGTTGGGTTACATCAAGGATTAGCCTTAAGACCATATCTTTTTGCTTTAGTCATGGATGTTCTCACTTGACATTTGCAAGAGGATGTACCTTGGTGTATGCTTTTTGCTGATGATATTCTTCTTGTTGATAAAACTAGAGAGGGAGTTGAAAGTAAACTTGAATTATGGAGGTCAACATTAGAGACTAAAAGCTTTCGCTTGAGTAGATCTAAAACAGAATATATGGAGTATAATTTTAGTAGTAATAGACCTAGTGAGGGGATTGTAACTTTGGGCGATCAAGTCGTTAATAAGAGTACACGTTTTAGATATCTTGGATCTATTGTTCAGAGTGATGGTGAAATAGATGGGGATATTATCAGCAGAATTCAAGTTGGATGGTTGAAGTGGAGGAATGCATCGGGCTTGTTGTGTGATAGAAAAGTACCCCTCAAACTTAAGGGAAAATTATATAAGATGGTAGTAAGGCCTGCAATGCTTTATGGTGCTGAATGTTGGCCATTAAAAGAGAAGCATAATATTAAGTTAAGTGTGGCAGAGATGAGGATGCTTAGGTGGATTAGTGGCTTTACCCTTAGAGATAGGATACGAAATGAGCATATACGTGAAAAGGTTGGAGTAGCTCCAGTAGAAGATAAGATTAGAGAGAGTCGACTTAAATGGTTTGGTCATATAAAACGGCGGCCTTCCAATGACCCGGTTAGGAGAGTAGAAGTATTAGATTTGACTTATGTTAAGAAAGGTAGAGGCAGACCTGAAAAGACTTGGTTAGAAAATATTAGGAATGACCTTTCTTTATTAGATTTAAACAAGAATTTGACATTTAATAGGACACAATAGAGAAAAAGGATTCATGTAGATGACCCCACGTAGTGGGATAAAGGCTTGATGTTGTTGTTGTTGTTGTACCCTTACTTAAGAGTTTAGTCTTATGTAAGCTCTAGGGGCATGTTCGTCTTATTTAATTTTTTTTATTTCTAAGGCCTATATATAGAGACCCTTGCTATTATATTGGGATCATGGTTTAAAATTGCGCAATATGAGGCTCGCCTTGAGGCCCGCCTTTGCGCAATTCCAGTAAAAAACGCCTTAATGCTTACGCCTCGAGTTTTTTTTATGAGGCTTGCGCCTCAACTTGGTTGAGGCGGCCTTGAGGCCCGCCTCGCCTCACTGGCATGAGGCTTACGCCTCACGCTATATATATTAAAACTTACATAAATCTTGAAGTAAATGCCCGACATTGGACTCTATAGGAGAGGAGGAAGGGGAGAGAGCATTTCATCATAATGATGATTCAAATGAAGAACCCCTTAGTGATGACAGTGCTGATGACTTATGAGTTCTTATGCGATATGTCATTGCTATTTAATATTAATTTTTGGAAATTGGAATTATATGTTAATGAAAAGAATACTGAGATTTGGGAAAGATAGAATTTTGAGTTGAACTATATTTCATGTTGTCTTATTATTGGGATATTTTGATTTCAGTTCATATCTTATACTTTTTTATGTTTTATATTTCACTCATTAGTATATAAAAAAATTATCATTTCATGATTACGCAATCCTTTGATTTTGAGGCTTACGCCTCGCCTCACGAATGGAAAATGCCTCAATACCCGAATACGCAATTTTAAACATTGATTGGGATGATGGAGTTTTAATAAAAAAAAAAATTATGCACTTTTGTTCCTTGGGAGAACTTTAGTGAGATCCCTATGGGAGGGAATCGTAGTTTCCACCAGCCGCAGCATAGGTTCAGGCTCGTGGCTTGAAGTCCCTTGGTGAAGAGCAATGTACCACCCGTCAGCCGCAGGAAGCGTCCAGGCTCACGGTTTTATTTTCTTCTTTTTTTATTTCTCCTTATTCTTCATAAACTGCCAACTCCCCACCATCACAACCCCACCGGCCACCAATCCCCTCCTTCCTTCCCCTTAGCCGCCGACCACCACAACCCCAAGCCTACTAGCCACCAGCCACAACCACCCAAGCCTTCACCCGTCGGCCTTACTCTCCCCCTCCCTCCTTCCTTTCTTCTCAAAATCTCTTCTAGGGAAAAAGTTGAAGACTTGCCTAATTTGGATCAACCTAAGTTTGGAAGGATTTAAAATTTCAAATTCAAATTTATTTGAATTTGAATCATTTCCTAAAATGAGATTGATCTAATTTGACAACTTTCCAATTAATTTCAAATCTGAAAATAATTAGAGATTCTCCTCTAATTATTTTTCCTTAAATAACACCCTATGTTTGAAAAGGTTTCAAAATATCAATCAAGTTCCCTCTTGCATGGTCGGCCCTCCCTTTGTCTCCCTTTCTAATTATAACCCTTCCCTAAATTAGATCCAATCAACTCTCCAATCAAGTGGCCGGCCCCCTCTCTCTCCCTATTAATTAATTAATTCTCTAATTGGATATCCCACTATGTACATTAATTAATCAGCCCCTCTCTCCACATTAACTCCCCTTCCCCCTTTTGGAATTAAATTTAAATTTTCAAATCCCAAATCCCTCCAATTTAAAATCTAAGAATGAAATTCAGATTTTGAATTGTTTTTCCCCTCTCAAACATAACCCTACTTTTCAAACTTGGCTCTTCTGTCCTTGGCCGAACCCTATCTCCCCTCCTCCCTCTCCTATCCGACTTAAAGACCACCACTTATCCCTTTTGAGTTAGTCGGCCCACCTTCCCTCCCTTTTCCACTTAATTTGAAATTCAAATTTCAAATTAACCCCCTCCCTCCGTTCTACATCAAAGGTAAAATCAAAATAAATAATAATAATAATAATAATAATAATAATAATAATAGGGACTAAAAGAACAATGCTAAGTATATAATGTGTAATTTTAGTTATAATGAAATTGATAATAAATTTGAAAAGTTCTGGAAGCTAAAGCAATATACATGTGATAGCTTTAAATATCATTAACCAATTATGCCAAAAAATTAATAGGAAAATTTATGAACCTTAACTCATAGAGTTAAACTTGATGGTTAAAAATTGAGAAGTAACAAAGTGATGATAAAATTATAAAAATTTATGGGTAAATTTATTAAATTGCAATTGAACTAGCATTCGTTTAACTTAATTTCAGCTCCACCAACACAGGTTCAGGCTTGAGCTGCTTGACCCAACCTACAGTCCGAACAAGGCGACGAATATAGCCCTCTTCAGCAATATTTTCTTTTTGTCCAAAAAAAACATATAAATAAAAAGCACCAATGGAAATACCTCGATGAATCAATTCTGCCATAATAATATTCTATTATCCCTGCTTCTACTTGGAACATGGATGCTATAGCCAAAGCTTCTTTTTCATGTAACACTGCTCCCCAATATTTAACGACATCCTTCGCCTCACTAAATTGAAGTGAGGCTTCATTTTTAAATAATTGCAGCAGATTGTATAATGATGATGACAAATCATCCAAAATTCTTTGCTGAAGGAGAAATAATCTACACAACCACCAAGATGAGTCTTGGCTGAATTTGTACAGAAGTCTTTTATCTTCAGTAATATCACCTTCGCATGCTCAAGGTATTGAAAGCAAGCAATTAATCAGATGTTTTGTTGAATCCAACTTGCTGCAGAGAGGAAATTCACTTCCTCTTCTTGAAGTTGAGAGAGGAGGGAGAGAAGAGAAGGGAAGAGGGATGAGAGCTTAACAGAAATCTTTAATTTCTAAACCATTCCTATTACAACTCATAAGGCCTATATTTATAGGCACCTAATGCTATACAAAAACAACACAAAAGGCTATATATGCCTAAACAACCTAAATCTAGGAACAATTCCCAACAATCTCCACCTTGGTCCTAGATTTATACAAGAAATCAACTGTTCATAAAGAACAACCAAGAACGATAAGTCAGGTAAACCAGGGGATGTAACCCCAAAAAATCAAGAGCACAGCAGGTATCAGCTCACCTGCACTTCCAGCGTTCAGCTAAGGATCAAGATCTTACGGCACAAGCAGCTTCCAACCGGCAATCAAACCTATTGCCTTTCAGAGACGAAGACCAAACCAGAGGAGAACAAGAAGGGTACACCTTCTTCACACAGAAATCCCAAGATTTCACTCCTCAAATCTTCTCTCTTCCACAAGAAGCTCAAAGAACCAGTCGTTAACAAAGACCTAATCCTCTCTAGCTCTCACACCCGACATATCTTCTTCGGTCATCACAATCCCACGCCCTGCACTGCCACGTCCGGCCAGCGCCCTGCGTGTCTTCTGCCAGTGCCATCCACTCCCGGCACAGCTCAAGAACATGTCGACTCCACCTTGAATGTCTCCCGGACTCCACCTGAAGTCCAACACTCCACCTCAAAGATCAAAACCGATCTTTTGCCTCTCGCGACTCCAGCGCGATCACAAGCTCTAGCTAGCTTGCTCAGCTCGTGCAACGAGCTCCCGTCAGGCTCTCTCGCCTACGGCTGCACTCCATCTGAAGTCCAAAAATTCACCTGAAAGATCCGAACATATCTTCAATCAAGAATAAATTTCTTCCGAAGATTGGCTTAAGCCTGCTCACTCAGTCGACCTTGCTCCCCATGAGCTGCAAGGATCTCCAATCCTCCTGTGTGAAAGGTCTTCTTACCATCCGTCTTGCTCAAAACCCGAATCCACACACTCAGTTTAGCAGGCTCCACCTCAAGCTCATCCAAAGACTCCAGGTACGGTGGCTTTCTCCGGACAAACAACCACAG
Source organism: Dendrobium huoshanense (assembly GCA_016618105.1). Lineage (NCBI taxonomy): Eukaryota > Viridiplantae > Streptophyta > Magnoliopsida > Asparagales > Orchidaceae > Dendrobium > Dendrobium huoshanense. Next base: position 39,563,703 of record CM028346.1, on the reverse strand, counting down.
GCAACCGGTTAGCCACCACTAGCATCCTCTTCTTCATGAGCTTCTGTAATTCTCCACCTTGATCAAATCAAGATCAAGAGCCTCTCTTCTCGGATTTCATCCAGCAACACCTTAGCAATGGCGTGACACCTCTCGTAGGATACCTTGTCGTGCTCCCGCTCTTATACGCAAATCGAGCATCTGCTGACCTCATGTAGCTCCGTCAGCTGTTCAAACTCAATGACCCTGTCTGAGCGACCATCTGCATTGACAACAGGCACTGCCTATGTCCCGACGCTAGTCTGTCCAGTCATGCAGGCCAAAAGAAGCGGACGTCCACCTCCTACCCACGCGAAACAATCGCGTGACTCCAGCCTTCGGACAACCGTGCCCGGCCAGCCCCTCCGGTCCCGCGTCCACCGCGCCTCCAGCTTCTCCTGCCTTGCTCCGGTCCGCAGCACCAGTGCTGCCTCACGCGCCTCCGGCAACCCCGTTGAACCAAGTCCGGCGTCCAAACTAGCCCAGCCGGCTTCTGGATCCTCCGTCAACTCCGACCTCCCAGCCGGCCTCCGCCTTCGGCCAATCAAGATCGCCATCGTGAGCTTCGCCCGATCCATACATGGACTTCCGTCGTCCAGCCCTAGTCCATAAGGCCGAAGTCCATTTCCTCAGAGCAAAAGAACCACCTCATTACATACTTCCGGCCAGCAGCTCCCTTCGCCGAGTCCGACGAATCTCACCAAGAAGCACATGCGAGCCTGACTCCGATCAGCTTGCCACGAAATCAAGGCCTTCCTCCGCGTGCCTTGCTTGCTCCGGCCGGCAGTGCGTACAGCCACACACGCCCTCCGGCACTGCCTGCTGAAGTAGCCTCCCGCTAGCTCCTACAAGCCTGATGCCTGCACCCGCCAAACTGGCTTCTGCCTCCACCGTCAACCTCGTGAAATCTGGATGCCGACGGTCTTCTCCTAGCACCGCCTCCACCAGGCAGATCTCTGATTCTTACTCTACACGTCGGCGGCACCGGCAACAAAATTTGCCTCCGCCTACTGATCAAGAAGTATACGCTCTCCCGATCGTCTGCTCCGGTCGGCATTGTTGTCGACGTTCGATCCGAATCGGTTAGATCAGCCTTGCACGAAACATCCCGAACGTGGATCCTTCTCCACCTTGATCGAATCCAAGATCAAGAATATGTCCCTTTGCGAAATTGAAACAACAAAGAACTTCGTCAGGACTTGTCGAGCCGCCTGAGCCGCATGGACCGTGCATTCCATGCCTGACGGCCTTGCAAACTCTGTCGTTCTCCGCCGAACCTCACCTAGCTCGTCCTCTCAACTTTTAAAATGTGTTCCGATGTCACCATGACATCCACTTATGCATCAGCATCTTCTCACATGTCAAAACCACAAGTTGGCACATCCTCATCACACGATTAGGCTACTCCATGCCAACCTCCCTGGCCTCGGCCTCGCCAAGAACCTTCCTCCTCTTGGTCAAAAATCCACGCGAATGCCTACTTTCAAGCCAACTCTAGTTCTACCGCAAACGTCTACGGCACCGTCGACTTCATCTTCGGAAATGTCGTCGCCGTCTTCTTGCACAAGAACCAGACGCTAGCCTGATCTTGCTCTACGGCTCCACCTAGCACGTCCTAGCACCCATGTAAAGCTCTGCTCTTCCTTGGCTGCAAGAACCTTGCCAAGATCGTGTGCTTGCATCTGATCCCAAAGAGAAAGGCTCCAACGATCGAATTCAGCTCCTCCCGCACAGTTCCCGCGGATCAACCGCCTCAGGCTTCTCCTGCCTCCGGTAACCCCGCTCTGGCCCGCTCAGCACAAGGCTCCCGATCAAGATGCCCACGCGTTGCCTGTCGAAGTCGCCTCCGGCTTCCACGCGGAAGCCGTCCGCTCCGTTTCCGCTCCAGGCTTCCGTTCGTTCAACCCACATATAGATCCGGCGACAACGTCCGCGCCGGATCCGTCTCCGAGTCCAGCGACCGAGCTTAACTCCACCTTACGTGAGGCACCAAGCCATCTCTGGCCTGACTAGCCGCTGACACACCTGAATGCTGCGAACCCGACGTCCACTTCACCTCTAGCGTGCCTGTCTCAAGATCGCCTTCACATGAAAGCTCAAGCCTCAAGCCCGGCTTCAGTCCGCCTCACGCAAACAAATCCGGCACCGCCCTCTTCCAATCCGAAACGTTTCTTTAGCCTAGAAACCTCCTCTCCTCCACCTCGAGATCGCCTCAACGAGGCTCTGATACCAAATGTTGAATCCAACTTGCTGCAGAGAGGAATATCACTTCCTCTTCTTGAAGTTGAGAGAGGAGGAGGAGGGAGAGAAGAGAAGGGAAGAGGGAGGAGAGCTTAATAGAAATCTTTAATTTCTAAACCATTCCTATTACAACTCATAAGGCCTATATTTATAGGCACCTAATGCTATACAAAAACAACACAAAGGCTATACATGCCTAAACAACCTAAATCTAGGAACAATACCCAACATGTTTCAATGTATGTAAAACATGGGAAGATGTTGCAATGTATGTAAAACATGAAAGTTAGCTTTATGTGGAAAATCAATCACCCATCTTAATTCAATTAAGATAAATCTTCCAACAGTGTGTGCTATGTGATTGTTAAGAACTATTAATACCAGCGCCATGCAAAGGTAGATGTAATCCAAGAAGAACAAAAGTTTATCAGGATATAAGGATCAAAAACGTAACTTTTAGGTCGTGAAAAGGTTTGCTGCAGCGTTAAAGGAATTTTTCACCTGTCATTAAGAAGAAAGCGGAGTCTGACTCCTAAAAAAAGTCAAAAAGTGGGTTCCCGCATATTTTGTTAGATTCCTATTTCCTAGTTATAATCTCGCTTTGCATAAATGATTAAATGTTCTTATAAGCAATCGGTGTTGACGAATATTTTCGCATCGACTAGACCCCGGTCAAGCCCAACTAGGCTCGATGGCGCTCGATCAACTCAAACAATCGTCATCAAGGCAAAATCGACTCAAATTAGACATCGATTTAATTAAATTAAACCCAATTTAATTACATTAAAATCAAATCAAACCCCGTCGAGCGTCGCCGAGCCTAATTCGATGCATTTCAGTGCCAATTCAAGTTTAATTTCATGAAATTAACTTGATCGGACCCACTCGGACCCAAACTGACCCAATCGGTTTGAGTCGAGTCCAATTTGGGCTTAATTTCAGCCCCAATTGATTGATTTAGGCTAAATCAAATACCTAAATCTAAAATCAAAATGAAGGGTTCGGATTTCTTTTAGAATCTGCCCTAAAACCCCTCATTTCATGCCTGAGAGGCCCGATCGGTTCATTAGGGGGCAGCGCTGCTCGTTCTCTCCAATAGGAAAGGAGAGGGAGAGCATTTGGCTCTCCCGTGCTCTGTCCATCCCAGGCGAAGCAAGGAAGGAGGAGAGAACCTTCGGCTCTCTGTTTTTGTGTCCGTCCCAGACAAAACGAGAGAGGGAGAGCAGAGGGAGGAGTCGGGGATGCCCTGTGCGTGCGTCTCCAAGCACGGAAGAAGGAAAGGTGAGAGAGAGCCTTTCGGCTCTCTGTTTTGGCGTCGGTCCCAGACGAAACGAAAGAGGGAGAGAGGGGGAGGAGTCGGGGCTCCTCCTGCACCCGTCCAAGCCAAGAGAAAGAGGCCAACGAGGCCTCCTTGCATGCGACCTGGCCAAGAAGGAGGGCCGGCCAAGTCTTTTCCTCCTTGCACGCGTTTCTTGGAGCTGAAACAGAAAGGAGAAGAGGTTTTGCCTTCTCTAGCTGCTGTCTTCTTCTTCTTTGGGCTGAAAATGAGTTCTCTCTCGCTGCCATTGCTCTCTCCCCTCAATTGGAAATCAGAAATCCCCTCTTGCTGCTGTTGGTGAGCTTCTCCTCCAAAGTCTAGGGCAAAGGCATGCTGAAATCAGCCTTTGCTGCAGCCAAGAACTCCCTTCCAAATCACTTTTGGGAGCCTTCCAAACATTGAAAACTGCTGTTTGGAGAGTTCTTGAACAGTAAACTGCTGTCCGGAACAGTTTGGACAGCAAATCACCCCCCGGAAATGCTTGGACAGCGTCGGCGACATCCGGAAAGGTTTGGACAGCGGTCTTCCTCCTTGGGAAAGTCTTAAACAGCGACTTGGAGCCTTCAAAGGAGCTTGGACAGCATTTGGAGCTTAGATAGGAGCGCTAGGACAATCCGGGAGAGGTATAACACTAAAACTTAGGCAAAACCTTAGGGCTCCCTAGCCAATGGCATGTGGTTGACGATCCAAAGCCTTAGGTATCTAGAAACTTTGATTTTTGGTCCCCAAAAATCCCTTTGTTGGCTGTCCACTTCGCAAAAACAGTGAAAATTCGGTGATTTCTATTTGTTGGCTCTCATGTGACGGTCCGGAGAGGATTTCGATGCGTGTAGAGGTGCCGGATTGTTATCCAACACCTCTCAAATGTATGTTTGTGCATCATATCGAACTTAACACCCGTCGAATACAATCATGCCCTAGGGTGGATGCTATCATTTGACCTCAAAGTCAATGACAACACATAGGTTTGAATTGCCACTAGTTGCATGCATTTCTCATTTAGATGCATTGTCATGACAAAATACACACCAAAATCTAGGAGAACTTTTGCATGCATAATATTAATTACCTCTAGAGTTTTTGTTCAATCCATATATTGAATTTAATTGATTTGGACATTTCTAGTCATTGTGAGGCATAGACTTTCAAGGGTCTATGTAGCAAACCTCACAACATTAACGATCAATTAAATTTATGCTTTGCATCACATGAAACTTAGAGTGTATAGTGACAATCTTGAACTGATTGTTTGTTGAAACAATCTAAGTATATGAGGATGTTCATAAGCTTGAAACTCATCCAAATTGCATGTACCCTTTTTTTCAAGTACGAGTCATGGCAAAAATGACTAGCGAGTTGAAAGAAGTGTGCATATGTTGAAGTTTATGAACTCTAGAAAGCTTTTTGTGAGTGCTTGAATATGAATTTAATCAACTAATAAAAATATCAAATCATTGTGAGGTCTCCCATAGATTTTTCAAAGTCTATGTTGAAGATCTCACAAAATATGTTGTTGATTAAGTTCATGTACAACATTGTGTAAAATCAAATACTTGATTGCTTTCAATTATCAATTTCCCTAATTTGGAGAATCAACTACACAAGCATGCATTCCTAGGTTCTTCTTAGATCATACAAAATTTGATCTTAAGTTTCCTAGAAGTCATGGGGATAGATCTCTCATATCCAAGGATTTCTAAATCATGTCAAAATTGATTTGGAAACCTTCCCAAAGCCTTAGGAAATCAATTATTCCCTCTCCTAATTGAGTCCAAAACACTCTAAATGATGTAGGAAAATCCCTTTCAAATGTACATCTTCTCTTTCCATGAGTCCAAAACATTCATGGGGAGATGGAGAATCCTCTTTCGTGCATAATGCTTGGAGAGTTCTCAAAGCTCCAAATTTTAGATTGCATGAATCATTTGCAACTTAGAACCAACTTCCAAGTTCTTTCATCTCTTTTGTTGGAACACAAACCAACAAATATTCCCTTCATGTGTGATATTTTGGAGTCTCTCCAAGGCTCTAAATACTCTTCTTACATATGAATCATTATAGCTTGGAACTAAATTCTAAGCTATTCATCTTTTTGTTGGAACATAAAACGAACAAACCATCTTCTTCCTTCAACCCCAAAGTTGTAGGAAGTTTATCAATTCATTTATTCATTGAAACAAAAACAAATGAGTAATCCTCTTGACATAGGATTCAAAAACTAGTTTTCCTCATTTGGTTAGCCCAAAATTGAGCAAATGCCAATCTTCCTTTTAGTACCAAATGCTCAAAGAAGCTTCACCATTTACTTAGCCTAAATCAAGTAAGTGATCCTCCCTAATCTCCAACTTACAATTCATAAGTTGCATTTCATTTCTCCTTTCCTACAACTCAAAAGTTGTAGGAAACTATCTCATTCTCTAAAGACTCCAAATTATGAGAATGTGTGTGCCCTCTTTGAACACTAAATGTTCAAAGAATGTTCATGGGGTTGTAGCTACCAAGTTGCATCCCTTCTCCTCTATCCCTCTAATCCAAATTGGAGGAATGAATCCCCCCTCTTTGGACAACAAATGTTCAAAGGACTTTCTTTGATTAGCAACCTCTAAGTTGCATTTCCCTCCCTCATTCCTACAAGTCAAGATTGTAGGAGAGTATTAAATCCGTCTTCATGCTCTCAAACCCAAGTTGGGAGAATAAATTCCCCTCTTTGGACACCAAGCGTTCAAAGAAACTCCTCCAATTTGCAACCTCTAAGTTGCACTTTGGAGTTTGGGCTACTTCTTTTCCTACAAGCCTAAATTGTAGGAAATCTCCAAATTCCCCTTCATTTGCCTAGCTTCAAATTAGACAAATGAATTTATTTCTTTGAACATCAAAAGTTTAAGGGACATTTATGGATTTGCAACCCACAAGTTGCATGTTCTTTTCCTCATTTCTACAACTCAAAAGTTATAGGAATTCCTTTCATTATATTGACTCAAATTGGATGGGTGAATGTCCCTTTCTTTGAACACCAAATATTCAAAGAAAATCTTCCACTTTGCAACCTTCAAGTTGCATTACTCCCTTTCTTCTCTACAAGCCAAATTTGTAGAGAAATTTTCTTTCTTTCTACAACTCAAATGTTGTATGAAAATCTCATTCATTCAACCCATGTTGAGTGAATTAGACACATGAAAATCATCTATTTGTTAAATCAAAATTAACAAGTAGTCCAATCCAAAAATCATTTGTTTGTTGAACCAAATTCAACAAATAATTTCATATCAAGCAAATGAGTCAAACTCCTAGCTTTCTTTCATTCATCTAACCCAAACTAGGTGAATGAGTTCTTTTTGGACACCCAAAAGTCCAAATAGTCCTTGATGTGTGGCTCAAATCTACACATCATTCTCCTTTGTTTGCCTAATCCAAATTAAGCAAATGAAACCCAACTCATTGAATACAAAATTCAAGGAGACATCCTTTTGGTTTGTAGCCTCAAAGCTACTAATTTTTCCTCACTTCTATAGGTTCCAAAGGCCTTAGAAGATATCATATCCTAGCCCAAAAGCTATAAATTCCAAACTCTCCTCCAACTCCAAAGTTGTACGAGATTTTCCATCTCTTTAGCTCCAAAAGCTAGAGGGAGTTCTCCTACATTCAGCCCAAAAGCTAAATGTTGGATTCCTATCTTTCTCCTCTTAGCTCCAAAAGCTAAGGAGAATTCTCTAACATTTAGCCCAAAAGCTAAATGTTGGATTCCTTCTTTCTCTTATTAGCTCCAAAAGTTAAGGAGAATCCCTCAACATGTAGCCCAAGAGCTACATGTTAGACGCCTTTCTTAGACCCAAAATTTAAGTAATATATTTCATTCAACCCAAATTGAGTGATTTCTCCTATAACATTTAAAATGTTAAACTCATAGATGTCCTTTAGAAATTATCCAATTTATTGAAGTTTATCCTACCCTATTTTATGAATTTCACCAAGTCCTAAGTGAAACCCCTTAGGCATGTCTATCTTACCCTATTAGATAAACACCTCTCATATCCAAACACTAAGAAAATTCCAAAACACCTAAAAATTACTTAGGTTCATTTTGATACAATGATCAATCATCTCCCCCAAAAAGGTGGGATATCTACATCATTGTATCTTAAGATTCATAAGTAACATACTTGCCCAAAAGCAAGAAGTGGTTACTTTATGTGTTCTTCATAACCCTCCTAAATATGAAATATTTAAAAATCAAATAAAATCTTTAAGCCACAAACAACTTAAATTGAAATCACCCTTGAATAAAGATTAAATATCTTCATTCCAAAATAAAACCAAACACCCTTAATATGACATGCTACACAAGTCTTACACACTTAGGTGCACAGCCCCTTAGGCATGCTAGGATTAGGATTTTCTTTTTCTGCGCATGTGTTTGATATTGTGTAGTGATTACCTATTGGATTGTCTGCATTGTGGACACTTACCCTTAAGTGGATAGTATAGAAATATACCTGTTCAACATATGCCCAAATGTGTTGCATATAGAAAGCCCTCATTTAGGGATTAGATAACAAAAATATATTTTCCTTGAGTCAACATATGCATACCCACATAAATAGACATATTTGCCTCAAAGCCAAGTTATAAGCCCTACCTTCTAAATAAAAACAACATTCATACTCTACATTTGCATTAAGACCGGATAGCATGTTTTAAAATCGATAAGGAGGGTTTAGTTGGTAGTCCCTTCCAAGCGGGACAGTAAATCCAGAGGCCGGGCAGGCTATGCCTCTTGTGAGGTGTAGTTTGTAAGCCCATTTGCACTCGTTAGACTTAGGTTCGAGACACTACCTGTCGGTGGTCCTAACCTTAGTTTTAGGATCCGAGGTATTGGTTGATTCCAAATCACCCTATAAGCCCTCACCTTTCGAGCAATTCCTCCAACATGTATTGTTGGAATGTATGCCCCAACCTTCTAATAAAATGATCAAACTTAAACAAAAATTAGAGTTCAAAAAATGTAAAGCCCAACATAGTATAATTTGAGCACCTCTGAGTTTCGCTCAGAATCAAATGCTTATACTTCACCTCATTTGACTCTCATTCCAAAATCTAATTCCTAGTTGATCACATTTTTTCTTGAAATTCCTAAGGAACAAATCCTTTAACCAAAATTTTCACGGATTTCAAAACAAAAAAATCAAACTTTAGTCAATGCTTAAATGACTCTCAAAATAAGAAAACCACTAGTTTAATCAAAAGTTTTCTCAAGCCAAAGCTTAGGATGTAATTAACCATAGGGGCTTGCCCCTATGGGATATCTGTACCTAGAAATAAATAAACCCCACTCGATGATCGAGTGGGGGAATCTATGTTAAATTGTAAATTTTATCATTGAATCCATAAGGAAATGATATTTTTACCCTTCGGGGTAATATATCATCATTCTTATGCTATGCTAAATCATAAATTATGCAATCCGTTTGAGAATACAAAAATTCTCCAACAATCGGTAGTAGGCATCATTCAAATGAAATGTAACATCTTCAGTTCGCTTGAAACTAAAGCATTCAATTTCAATAAGAACGTTGAAGCACAGTTGATCTTGTACTTCAATGCATAAAGAAAATAAACAGTCAAAGTAAAGCAATAATCAAAGAAGATCCTTGTGTGGATTTTTTTTGAGTCCACACAATTGAAACTTGAGCGCCAAGGAAAAAAAAAAGCCTGCTCTAGCTTTCTTTTGTGTCTAATCTCTGTATTTTTTGTTCGAGCAGCAGTTAGGTGAACTATATTTAAGCGATGAAAAAATAGATCAGTGTAATAGTGCTCTATACATTACTTCCTCAACATACTATTTTATTACCCTGATTTCTTGTGTCATAATGCATAATGTTTAACACACTCAACCCTTTCCTTAAACGCTTCACTCCATGCTCATCTTCCAGTTTATTTTGTTTTTACTAAAGGCACTGTTAGATTGTTCTCCACTACATTACGTTTCTTTAAATTGCTTGGTATGACCCTTTATTTAAAACACGATGGGATGGTTTAAAAGCTCTTATAAATAACCCCTATGCCTTGTGTAATTTACATAAAAAAAAGGGCCAAGTTGTGCCTTACATTATACAACAATGACCACGGAAAAGCACATGCACCTTTAACATATAAGGTTAAATGTACAAATAAGGCACAAAAGTAAAATTATTTAGCAGCATTAGACAATGGCATGTGTAGCCGCTCCAGGTAACACTTCTAATATCATAATTAAAAGCACAAACCTGCAAAAAGAAAAAATTTCCATGCATATTACAACCAACAGATGTAAGTTGATTCCGAGCCCATGAATCTCATTCTGCACCATTTCCAACGTTCCCAAATTCCCCAAAGCAGCCGAATGGCAGAGGAAAATGAGAAAACTTTCCAACAGGTCTATCACATTAAATAGAGCATCAAGCGAGTTAGATCCAAGGTTAGTAGAAAACCAGTATATGTGAACATATAATAATAATAATAATAATAATAATAATAATAATACAAATAAAACTTGAAAAAACAAAAAGCAAAGCCTAATTAATAGGCAAATTGAGTTGAAATGGAAGCAAAACAAGATGTTCAATCCCATGAGAACATTGGGTTTAACCAAATCGGATTGGTGAAAAATAAGTCAGCATAGAAATAACAACCGATTGACCCACAAGGTTTTGAGTAGAAAAAGGTTTGACCACCTAAATATACTATCTGAAGAGAGGCATGATAAAAGATGGTTAGATCAGGATCATCGAGAGATTAATGAAGTTTATGATCGCTATGAATCTTTGGAGCAATCTACCATAGTCGAGAAAGGTTTTGTTCAACATACGGTGATGGTCATCGATGTGGAGAGTTCTAATGTGATGGGATAATTAGAACTCCCATCAGAGCATTAGGTACTTAGAATGCATATAAAATACTTAAGTGTAGAAATAAAAAATATCTTATATTATAAAATTGAGTAGATACTTGCCAAATGATTGAAACCTTGGAAAGTTCAATACTTACGAGCAGGAGAATCAAAACAAAAATGTGAGACTTACGACCCTACCCTATAGATAAGGCTTCCAACTTGAGTGCATAATGGATTTAAAATAATAAATTTAATTGTAAAAAAGAGACTTTGTGCAGTTTCAAAACAATTGTCTACATTTTGGAATAGTTGTACGATTATCGAAGTTGAATAAATTTGATTTCAACTTATTTTTAGTCGGCGCGGCATCCTCAAACGTTACGTTCAACTGTTCAAGCATTTAGCACATTTTCTTACCACAAGCATACAACTTACTTTTACTGATTTGGCATGATTTTAGATAATATATAAATGATATTTTTCAAATTTTATTGCAACTCTTTATTATTAGCATGCTTATTGAAGAAATTGTAAACTTCTTAAAGTAGTTATACGTTTCTCGAGCAATTGTACGCTTCTAGAGGTAGTTGCATACTGCTAAAGACTTTTGTATTTGAGTTAAAAAGAGGGCATAAACGTTAGTTGGTGGATTTCATTTCTTTTTATTGAAAATAGTTTTAGAAATATTAACAAAGAGAGGGAGGGGATCAGAAGAAGCACGATCGGGCTAGATCACGTATGGCGAAGGCTTGCGAGCGGGAGCAGAGGCAGTGGGCGTCGGGTGAGTCGGCTGGAGGGATTAGGAGGCTTGGACGCCGGCGGGGTTAGAAGGTTTGGAGGCCAACAGGTTTGGCTTGGTCACAAGCCTGGATCGAAGGGTGGAGTCGGCCCGGCTTGGTGTCTGGAGTGGCCGGTTGGTGTGTTCGGAGTTAGCCGGAGCAGGAAGCACAGCCGGTGGTTGGTCTTTGAAGTCGATGGAGGTGGTAGTCGTTGTAGCTAGGGCTTTCATCGTGGACGAAAGGGAGAGAGGTAAGTCGCCCAACTTCCTTGCCTGCGATTTTCTTCCTGTTCAGAGAGTTTTTGTGTGTGCGTATGTGATTCCGAGAGCGTGAAAGAGCGAATGAGAGAGGGCGAGATCATTTTGTGTTGTGAGTGCTCGGTTACATGCAATTGTGGTTGAGTCGTGTTTGATTATGGGGGAAGTGCCGATTAGTTTAGCGTGATCGTGGGTACCGGTTAGTAGTTGTAGGTCAACACGAAGTTGCCCACCGACTACGGTCCTTATGACCAATGTCGCTTACCAACTAAAATCCTTCCAACCACTGTCGCACGTCAACTACAATCATTCTGACCACCGTCACCCGCCTACTATTGTCCTTCCAAACCATTGTCGTCCGCCAACTACGGTCCTTCAGACCAATGTCGCTGGTTGATTATGATTCTTCCGACCACCGTCGTCCACCGACTATAGTCCATCCGACCAAGTACCAACATTGCCCGCCGACTATAACCTTTCTGACCACCGTCGCTAACTGACTACTGTCCTTCCGACCACCGTCGCCCTCTGACTACGGTCCTTCGACCACCATTGCCCACCAATTACGGTCCTTTCGACCTCTGTTGCCCGTCAGCTATGGTTCTTTCGATCATCATCACCCACTGACTACAGTCCTTCTAACCATCATCACCCGCCAACTACAATCCTTCCCATCAACGTCGTCAACCGACTACGGTACTTCTGACCAACGTCGACAGCCGACTATGGTCATTCTGACCACTGTCATTTGCCGACTACAATCCTTTTAAACACCGTTGCCCGCCGACTACCGTCCTACTAATCAAATAAATATGTCGACACTCTTTTAAGAACTACTACCATGTAATGCACTTTATACAATGTCACTTTCTAAGCCTCAATTTACTGATATGCATGTTTGTTGAATATTCATGTAACTCTACATAATAAAATCACCCTATACAATATCATAGCAGTCAATAAAAATCCATATTAACTTCTGAATGCTTCAAGCCAAATGACGGAACCTAGTAAACCCACCATTCTACAAAACATGTTTTCTAAAGTCAAGCAACCATAGAAGGGCATGCAACCGGCCAGTGATACTCACCCGGTCACATTCTGTTGCAGGAAAGCAAGAAAGGCTGCAACTCCAAGACAAAGCACCACCGCAACCCTATACTCCGAGTTGGCATCAACGCTCGCGTCAAGAAATCGCAGCCAGGGTTCCTCGGAGGCACCATCGCAAAGAAAAGCGTCGATGCTCCTTTCTACTTGGCTGTAGAAAAGCGCGGCGGAAGTGGTTGAGTCGTCGAACTCACAGGAATTCGCAAAGCTGAAAACAATACGGGCAGCGTCTGGTGAGAGTGCCGCCGCGTAATCCCCACGTTCGATGGCACCGAGTACGTCATATGTTAGAGGATCGAGAGTGTTTTCCAGGTTGGGATATGGAGAACATGAAGGAAGAGGGATATCGCCAGAGATGGTGCAGCGAAGAAGGCGTAGTTCGACGGATTTGAGGATGCCGTTGCTCGGATTCTGCCATGATGTGCGCGAAGAGGATAATGTTTAGGGGCTGTTTGGTAGCAAGATTTATGCGGATTTGAGCGAAATCCAGCCAAACCGTCTAAAATGTAAAACCAAATCTTGAAGGGGGTGTTTGGTATAGGATTGGATTTAATTTTAGTAGGATTTACTAAATACTGTAAATCTGTATTTAGTAAATCTTAGACTTTTAAATTCTGAATTGTGTTTAATATGACAATTTTTAAATACTGTTAAATTCATAAAGATGTTTGGCAAGAGATAACAGTATTTAAAACGATTGGAGATTTAAAATTGAATTAACTAAATATTTTGAAATAACTAATTATTTAAATAATATTTCTACTAATTATTTAATTAATAATTTAATTACTATTTTATTAGTTTTAATTATAAATTTTATTATTAATTAACTCATTAATCAGCTAAGAATTCTACTACTCATTAATTATTTAACTATTATTTATATTATTAATTATATGTTTAATAATGTATAAGATAATTATATTAATTTATAATTACTAATTATATTACCAACTATTTTATTAAGTTAAATTAGATAATTAATTTATACACTAATTCTACTATTAATTATTAATATTTGAAATTATATTAATTAAGTTAACCAGTAATGAAAGCGTCTAGGGTTTGCTTTTAATCTTCTCTTATTCGTTCATGTTGTTCGGCTTCGTTGCTTCATAGGAGGTGTTGAGATTGCACGAGTCACTTCTTGGTCTCCTTTGTTGCTTCGCAGGAGGTGTTGAGATTGCGCGAGTCACTTCTTCGGCTCCTTCGTTGTTGTTCGACTTGGCTACTTCGCTGTTGTTGTTCGACTTCGCTCCTTCGACGACGTTCCCTTCCTGTCGGATCGGACGTTACAACATTTTGATCTGAAGCAACGACGGGAGCTCCCACTCGCTCGATGTGAAGGTAACTTTCTCCCTTTCGCGTGCTTCTTCGGCCAAATCCCGTAAATCCGACTTCTAGCGGGATTAGGATTTACCGGGATTTAGCGGATTTACGCCGTAAATTCGCAAATCCGGGATTTACGGATTTGCCGGATTTATCGCCCCATTTTTTGCGTTTGGCTGGATTTACCGTAAATCCTACTAAAACCTCGAAATAAATCCGATACCAAACACCCCCGAAAGCTGCACGAAAAATTACACCTTTAGTAGGAAATCCGGGATTTCCGAAATCCTCTGATTCGGCTGATTTTCGGGATTTGGTCGAAGAAGATAAAGGAAGAAAGTTATCTTCACACCGAGCGAGCTCCCGTCGTAACTTCCCATCAAAATGTTATTGGTAATGTTAATTTATCCTAGGTTTTTTTTTTTTTTTTTTTTTTTTTTTGAGATTTGCAGCTAATTTAATAATAATAATGCTGGGGAAAATATTATTCATAATAGTAAGTTTTGTGATTTTAATAATTTCATTTTCAATATTAGTATTCATGATCTTATTTCTACATATTTGATTTAATCAACAAAGTAGGAAACATTCAAGAGTATATTGAGTTGCTTCAGATGTAATAAAATTTATAATAATTGTATATGTAATTAATATCTTAAGTTTTTTTAAATAGAAGTTGTAAGAGATCATAACTTTTTTACAAAAAAAAAAACTCTCGAAAATGAATAATATGTGCGCTTTTGTGTATTAGAGACCATATCTTAAATTCTCTTTAAATATAATTCACATTTATCTCCTAAAAGATATTCACTCAATTATGTCTTATATTTGATTAATTTAGGGGCTTAAATTAGTTAAGTAGAAGAAAGTTGTTAAGTATAAAGAGAATTATGATGCAATGAAGGAAACATATTATCCTTGCTTAATTTTCTTCATTTTGAGCATGCAGAAAACATAATGATAAGAAAGAGGACGATGATTTTCTTGTCCTTACACTCTCAAACCAAATGGGGTCGCATAACAGAAGCATATACATCTACTTGAAACAATGAGGGCATTGCTCTTTAATGCCAATCTACGACCAAAATTTTGGGTTGACACACTCTTTATTGCAGTTTATCTAATTAATTAGTTACCTACCCGAACCACCCATAATATTTCACTGTATAAGCTCTTATATAATCATTTCCCAAATTATGTACATCTATGTGTGTTTGGATGTCTATGTTATCATGGTTTCCTACTCAATTGTCTCACAAACTTGCTCGTCGCTCCACCCTATGGTTTCCTACTCAATTTTTCTTGGTTATGCTCCTCATGCCAAAGGTTACAAATGTCTTGATCTTAGCTCAAACAAAGTCTACATCTCAAGACATGTTCACTTTGATGAAAACATTTCCCTCTACGGAGATCTTCCACTATAATTGCTTCTCCTCTTACATATCATCCTACCAACTTTCTACCATCTACTCTTGTGCTTGTCTCTTTTACAATGCCCTCAACTGATAAAACTATTCCAATAAATTCAGAACACTCATCACATAATGATCCTGGTCCTACCTATCACAATGTTGGCTCTATTCCCAACACTTCCAATACTACCCTCCCACCCAATACTAATTCTGTCACTAGCATTCCTACACATACCACTCTACCCAGGCATTCCATGGTTACAAGGGCACAAACAAGCAATCTCAAAACAAGACAAATACTTGACATGCATAACATTGTCACACCTATCAATCCCACGGTATTTACTCAAGCTAATCAGCACTTGGCTTGGAGAGAAGCCATGAGTAATGAATTTGAAGCTCTTCAAAAATAAGAAACGTGTGTACTTGTTCCACCAACTTCATATATTAATATATTGGGTTGTAAATGGCTCTTTAAGACAAAATTGCATGTGAATGGCTCAATAGCCCGCTACAAGGCTCAACTTGTGGCTCAAGGTTTCAAGCAAGAGTATGGTTTGGATTACAATGAAACCTTTAGTCCCGTAGCAAAATTTCCTACCATTCACATTCTTTTAACTATTTTAGTGACAAATTGATGGCCAATCCTACAATTAGATGTCTCTAATGCCTTCCTTCATGAACCTCTTCAAGAAGTTGTCTATATAAAGCAACCACAGGGCTTCATCGAAAAACAATTTCCAAATTATGTTTGTCTCTTAAAAAATGCCATTTATGGCCTCAAACAGGCTCTTTGACAGTGGTTTTCAACATTTTCCTACTATCTCATTCAGTATGGATTTCGGTCTAGCTCTATCGATTCATCCCTATTGTTGTTTTATCAATATTCCGTGCAACTATACATTTTAGTATACGTTGATGATATTTTCCTCACAAGCAACTCTTGGAATGAGAGAGATAAGATGTTAGCTACCTTAGTCTCCAACTTCTCCCTGAGAAATTTGGGCTGTTTAAATCATTTCCTTGGACTGCAAGTTACATATAGCTCTAATGGTATTCATGTGGCTCAATGTAAATATGCTTCAGATATTTTACATAAAGCAGCTATGGTTGATTGCAAACCCGTTAGTACCCCTCTTCCCTCCAAATTTATTACTAAATCTATAACTGACTCTACAAATGAACGCCCTGAACATTACCGACAAATTACTAGTGCTCTTCAATACCTGACGATTAACCGCCAATACCTTCTGTATGTGTTAATTAGCTATGTCAGCATATGCACAGTCCACTTTAGTTGCAGTATCAGCTCCTCAAACGTGTTCTACACTATGTGAAAGGCACACTATCTCTTGGGTTACCAATTCAACCTTCTTCACTTGTGCTAACGAGCTTCACTGATTCCAACTGAGCCACTGATCACATTGATCATCGTTCTATCACAGGCTACTATGCCTTTCTTCACAACACGCTCATCTCTTGGACTGTTAAGAAGCTATTTTTTTTGCTCGATCATCCATGAAAGTGGAGTATCAAATGTTATCAACTACTGCATGTGATATCATTTGGCTCCGCCGACTTCTATCATAATTTCAAATTCCTCAAAATGCACCAACCAAATCTCTACCATGACAATGTTTCAACTCTCGTCTTGGGTAATAACTCAATTTTCCATGCCATAACTAAGCATATTGACATTGATTTTCACTTCATACAGGACTGTATTCGCTCTCAATACATTTATGTGCATCACATCTGTTCTCAAGATTAATCGTCTGACCTCTTTACCAAATCTCTCAGTGCTGCTCGTCACTCTCTATTAAGGGACAATATAACAATACATTCACCTATTGCTTGAGGGAGGCTGATAAGGAAAATTGATACACACTTGTGCTTATGTATAAGCCGGCTCACTTATGATGTGGCAGCTCCACTTACTCTGCACTTTCCTGTACGGTTTAATTCTCACC
This sequence comes from Dendrobium huoshanense, assembly GCA_016618105.1. Taxonomy (NCBI): domain Eukaryota; kingdom Viridiplantae; phylum Streptophyta; class Magnoliopsida; order Asparagales; family Orchidaceae; genus Dendrobium; species Dendrobium huoshanense. Next base: position 39,546,404 of record CM028346.1, on the reverse strand, counting down.
GTATGATCTCTGTTGTAGCATCAGGACTGTTGGTCCTAACCAACCGCTATATACACACTCATGTAATGTCTGAGGAAAGGCAAGGAAGATGAATAGTAAAGTTTCAGCTTTCTCATCCTTAACAACTTTATTTCTTGCTCTCTATTTGAGTTAATGCAGGTAGCAGCAGTTCAAATCAACAATCATGGCGATGGCATAGCTTCTTAATGCCATTTATTTAATGCGTTGATTTGATACTCCAAGAAAATAATTCTGATAAAGAAAGCACTTTAACAAGATGACTAATGTTTCGTTTGGACGACTTTTTTATTGCTTCTTAAAATAGAGTTTTAGTACAAAAATTAAATTTTATCATAATTTATCTATCATAAACATTAGCATTGACAATAAACTTTAATTTTTAATACTTGACCAAATAGAGAATTGTTGCGTCCAGGAGTATTCGCGGCGGTGGAGAAATATCATATTCAACGTCTTAGCATTGCACGAAAATCCGGCACGCAATCAGATAAGGAGAGAGGGTCTAGCTTTTATGAGACACCAAGATTTTTACGTGGAAAACCCCTGTAAAAGGGGGAAAAACCACGGGGCCTAGCCCAGTTTGAACGAATCCACTAGTATTTGCAGTCGATTACAAATGAGGCCCTTCCTTAGGAGAAGGCCTTAGCTTGATGTACATCTTATGGAGTACATTACATGATGTAAATATAAAGAGCTACTATCGACGTATTCGCTTTGTTAGAAGGACTGCAGTCGGCAGGCGACGTAGGTCAGGAGGACCGTAGTCAGCTGGCGACGGAGGACTGTAGTCGGCGGATGACGTAAGTCAGGAGGACCGTAGTCAGCGGGCGACGGAGGTCGGAAAGAATGTAGTCGGCGGGCGACATAAGTCAGGAGGACCGTATTCAACGGGCGACGGATGTCGGAAAGATTGTAGTCGGCGGGCGACGTAAGTCAGGAGGACTGTAGTGGGCTGGCGACGGAGGTTGGAAGGACTGTAGTCTGACGACGAAGATCAGTAGGACAGCGTCAGGTAGAAGTCCAACAATGGAAAGAAATGCATCTTCGCATAGACGTCCAGCGAAGTCTGATAACCGTTAGAAGTCCGGCGTCGGGTAGAAACTTGGCGAAGAGTGAAGGTCCGATGTCGGGTAGAAGTCCGACGTTTTTGGTGGCAGAGGAGAACTCCGGCTTGTTGACCTCGATTTTGTCCAGAATTGGGCTTGGAGGGTTGACTTGGTCATATTGACCAAGCCAGACCCCAAAACCCTCTCCAACGGGTTCAGTGAGTCGAGTCGAGTCTGTTGGACCCTGACTTGGACCATGTGTCAACTCAGTTGACCAAGTCAACTAAGGTTGACCAAGTCAACTAGGGTTGACCATCTAACCCCTTTAGGCCTCAAATCAAATTCAAATCCATTCAAACCCTTGCATGGCTTGATCTCACCTCCCCTTTGACTCTCTTGACTGATTTGACCAGGTCAAAGTTTGACTTGGTCAAATCGAGTCTTAAATAGGTCAAATTGGCCTATTTTAATGAGATTAATGGCCAATAAATGCCATTCAAGCCTCCCAAGCGTTTTGGATTTCAAACCACGGCTCTCATGAGTTAATTTCCCTCCTAATTCGCTCTAAATCGGATCCCAACCGTTAATCATAGGGTTAGGGAGCTTAAATAAGAATTTTGGAGAGAAATTAAGGACTTTTTGCTCTTGCTTTCTCGAGAGACATCCATAAGCTCTGAGATTTTGTGAGAGGACGGCTGGACCCTTTCTCTACCTTCCCCGACCGGATCCCGACCTGCTCGAGCCGCCGGCGACGAGAAGTCCGGCGAACCCGAGCGTGAAGTCCTTTCAACGCGAATCCCGTCCGATCCAGGCTGTTTTGGCGTCGGAGTTCAAGAGAAGAATTGTTCTAGACGATTCCACGAGTCCAAGATCGCCCGAATCTACCGTGTGGATTGAGGTATATCGCAAACCCTAGTTTAGAACACTTAGGGTCAAATAGCTTTTCATTAAGTGCTTTTTAGATCAAACCAAACATACCCCATTGATGCTCTTCATGTTTACTACATGTGTTTAAAATTTCAAGACCTTTCGTCGAGCCGTTTGAGAGATCTAAGCGAAAATAGGTTAGAGGTCTCGGTTTGGCCTGCTCCCAGCCAGGCGCTCTCTGGACCGTCGATTCGGTTGATCGACGGCACAGATATGGTTGGACCGTTAACTGTCCGACCGCAGAGGTATACACGCCGGACCGATCCACCATCCGCCTTGATCTGAGCCGTTGATTCGTTCCCATGCAGATCGGACGGCGGGGAGCCTTGCCGACGTGGATAAGTGTCCACGGCTATGATTGCGGCATGATTGCAGCAATCATTGGCTGGCGGCGCAATGATTGCGCCGCCGCCAATGATTAGCCGCGGACCGCGGAACCAATCCGCGCTCGCCACGTGTCGCCGCCTAGTATTTTAATATAAAAATTAATTTTAAAACCTATTTTTCATTCAAAAATTTGCCAAAAATTCGTTTTCGCTCCGTTTTTGACGTATGATATACCGAATTGCTCGGATTTTTATCCTCTTTAATTTAAAGTTATTTTTATTTAAAAATTATAAGTATATATTTATTTATTTTAAAAAATAGTAAAGTTGTTTCTTTTTTATATTATTTTAATCATTTTTATTATAATATTATTATTTTTTTTATTATAAAATTAGTAATTAGATTATGTTAATTCTATCCTTATTACTGTTATGTCTTTATTAATATTATTAATTATTATTATAATGATTATTATATTTAATTATATGTTAATGTTTTATTGTTTTAATTAAATGCTAGTTTTATTAATTAGTTAAATTATTTAAAGTATTATTAATAATTAAAACATTATTATATTATCTCTAATTATTGTTATATATATCAGAGATTTATCTTATTATTATTATTATTATTATTTAGTAATTATTTAATTATCTATAAATATAATTATTTTAAAGCCTTTATTGTACTTAAACTTGCAAAAACCATATCTTTCTCGTTTTTAATCCGCTATCGACGCACAACGTCTTGTTTTGAACGTATTTAGATTTTGCACATTTTGGAGTTGGTTTTATTTGAAATTTTTGGGTCTGTGTGCAGTCATTTTCAAAACAGCCAGCTGCCCTGTTTTAAAATTAATTAATTATTCCCTTGTAAACTTCGAAATTACATAACTTTGTCGTTTTAAGTCCGCTGTTGACGTACAGCACCTTGTTTTGGATGTAATCTGAATTCTGCATATTTTAAAACTATTACCAGATGAAAATTTTGTCTGTATCTCCTGTTATTTCAAAAACAGCAAAACTACACTATTTTAAAACTTTATTTTATTATATTTAAACTTCAGAAACTATATATTCGTCGTTTTAAGTCGGTTTTCGATGTGCGACCCCTCGTTCTTTTCAGCAAGATGAGCTTTATGTTTTGGAACCATCTACAGTCTCTGATTTTGGCTGTATGAATAGATTCTTGTTTTGATCTTATTATTTGGGTATTTTTATATTTATATATTAATATAACAACTACTTTCAGGATACAAACTACTTTCAAATCGCTTGAGACTTCATTAGGGTAGCCAGTGGGTCTCCCTTATATGTATTTATCATAAATTGATCTACTTTTAATTATGCTATTTTCCAAAAGTTCATATATCTGTAAGTATTTTAAAATATTTTAAAATTACTTATGTATTAAATCCCTTAATCTTGGGAGATCCACTACTTGTGAAATTTTAGACATAGGTTCTATGAATGAAGAACAATCATGGGGGAAGAGGATTAGTAGGTGATTGGGTCCCAATCATTCACTAATCCCTTCATTAATTAGGTGTATGTACTTTCTTGTTATTAGTAGATTGCATGTGTAGGTCGCACCACGAGCACTTAGCTTAGGTTCTCCTAGATCTAAGGACATGGTGTGTTTATTTCTTTACTGTACTCCCATGCATTTATTATCCCGAGGGTTAGCGTAAACATCACTTTAAACTCCTATAACGTAGTGACACCCTAAGGACAAAAATTAAGGACCTGTCTAGAAAACTTAGAAGTTTTCTAGGAGCTAGGATAGATCCCAGAACGACATGAAAACTTCAACATTTAAACTTAGTGACATCATAAACCTCCCTGAATTTTCTAAAAAATTTTAGGAGCTTTTAGAGCCCTTAGCTAACCAACCATAATTAACCTGCTAATTAAGGCCCCGAGACCTTCCGAAAAATGCAATAATTACATATTAGGTCAGAAAATTACCCACCATACTTCAAACTGACCAGAATCTGATCCTTGACTTTAGATAAATAGGGCTCTCTAGTTTGACTTCAGGTTGACCCATAATTTGATCATAGGTGGAAATTACCATTTTGCCCCTAATAAATTATTAAAAATTATTAAAAATCCCAAATTTTTTCCAAACACTTGGAAACACTTTCTTAGGTCATCCCTGATCTTTGGGAGTGATTCCAATCAGTTTGGAGCCTGTTTGGAGCAAAACAGTAAAAAAGACCCTTTGTTAGGAAATTTAGAAATTCCCTTAAATACATTGGATTTAGGAAATCCATAACTAATTGTAGAAGACTCCAAATTAGGCAAACTCACTTGCATTAGACTCCAATTAGGGTCTAGTATTTATTGAAAATCTTAGGTTTCCAGAAATTGGCTTAGATTAGACAGTCAACTTTTTGGTCAACCATAGTTCATTTAGGGCCCGAAACTTAGAAAATTCATAACTTTGCCTAGAGAACTCCGATTTCGGCCTACTACCTGTCTAACTACTCGTATTGAGGTCTAGTATTTTCCTAAGGTGATAGGAGACCCAGAATTAGACTATTTCCCATAGTGACTTTTTGGACCCTTAGCCTAGTTCCTAGGAGGACCCGAGACTTTCCAAAATTGGCTAATATAACTTTGACTTCAAATATCATCATCCTAAGTTCCTAAAATTGATCAACAAACTATATTAACTAAAATGCACCCCAATTCACTAATATTTGAATTTCAACAAAAATTTCCTTTTCTAGCCTTCAACAGATTTGAACTTTAGACAATTTTAACTAATTATCCCACTTAGGACCTATCCAAACTACACAAGCCTTACGCACACATAGAATGGTTTGCTAGGGCACCACTTCTAGATCTAGGTTAGGCCGCTGGGTTTTATTTTTCTGCTGTGTGCCGGAGCGTTCCGTGATTTTCATTGCATGTTGTTTGAAAAATGATTGGTGTGTTTGCTTACTTTTTCTGCACTCTGGATGTGAGCGTTAGATTCACCCCTAGGTTAGGAGCGCCATATATATACTGTTCTTCCGTGCAGGTGGCCATGCTCAAGCTGATAAAAAGGGGGAGCAATGTCATGATTTCTAATAATGTTTTATGCAGGCACTTGCTCAGCTCCCCCTAAAATGAAATGAGGGCTAAAATCATTAAATAATTATAATTGCTACAGATGGAGCTGCTTAGCCCTCAGAGCATGGCTTGACACATGGTCAATGGTGTTAGCATTTTTTTATATATATATATATATGAACTGCTTGAGATTTTTATTAGGATAACCATGCAGGTCATCTTAGAATTTTCTGCTTTTCAATTAATGTAAAATTTGTAATAATTGTTAAGAGTTGTGAAAACAACTATGAGTCGGGATATTCTTATCCAGCTCGGATTCTAAAAGAAGAAGGCATCCCTAAGGGGAGAGTCTTCTCCCATTTGAAAGATCGAGCTGGATGGCTTTAGATATCCAAAGAGAAAAGGCAATACCCCCATACTGGGGGAATTGCCTCTTCGTTTGGATATTCAAGCCACGACGGATCCAAGGAGTCCAATGAGGAGATTTCCAAGGAGTCCAAGGAGGAGAGATCCAAGAAGTCCAAGGAGAAGATATCCAGAAGACTAAAGATTTGAAGACCCAATATCCCACTCAAAGTTGTTGGCGTCTGTCATAGGCTTAGAAACTCGGGTTGTTGGCAGTGGTGCCCGGCCACTTTACTTTTCTGCATACCCTGGGTTGTAATTAAAGGGCAGTTGGCCTATGGACATTTACTTGATTAGTTTGATTTATATTGATGTGTTTACCTGATTGCGCTTAGAAATATCTGCTTTTTCTAGGTTTATTTCTTGCATGCCGTGTTTGTTTTCGCCTGGATCGTATTAGGCTCATTAAGGACTATAAAATTCTTCTATTCGTAATTAATCTTTAAAAATTTAAGTTTTAAATAACATAGAAACTTAACGAACCTAGGGAATTGCCGGAATCGTCCGGGGTCGCATGCATATTACTGCATCTTCTCTCTCCTTCTAATAAGACATCTCCCTGCCTGCGGGTAGAGTCCGAATAATCTGGCCTATGAGGATGAAGTGCCGGACCTAGGGAGACTCAGTCTTTTCTAAAAATTTATTTTCTATAAGCCTGTTTTTAAACTTCTATAGCATTCATGAGCTGACGTTTTAACTAGCATGCATTGCATTAGAAATCAATTTAATTAAAAATTCAATTGCATTAGTTAGGGGCATTCACCCAACATAAGTAGGACCACTTAGGAAATTCTCTAGATGTCGGTCCTCTTTCCAATAAACTGTACCTCCCACCCATCTTTCATAATTGACCTGATATCATGGTTTTGAAGCGATTAGGTGGTTAGCTGGCTCCCCCAATCCAGTCCGGGATAAGTCCAGATCTTTGCATTGCATTAGCTAGGACACTGGTCTTAGTGTGTGTCGAACACTAAGTCCAAACTAGATTTAAGATTTGAGGCTACTACATTCGGTCTCGTAGTATGCCTTAAATAGTAGGTAGGTCCCTTCTTTTCAGAGACCCTAAATCCTACTTATCTGCGTCACAGGATGACGCCACCTCCATCCTTCTCTCGCGCATGTGGTTGATTGCTTGTCTTTCTTTCTCCAGTTTTCCTTTAGTGCCCTAGAGCCTCCGAGTGCTGGTATGAGCCATGCATGTTGATTCAGCCCTTCGAACCTTTCTTCCCATTTGAGTAGGATTTCCTAGTCTATACCCTCGTGCCGATCCCACTTTAGGAGAGGATAATGTATAATCCTTAATCGAGAGTTTTCTTAGGCTCTGGTCTGGGATGTAATTAACCACGGGGGCTTGCGCCCATGGGAAACTCGGTCCCACATCTACTAAACCCCATTCGAGCTCTTGCATCGGGTGGGGGAAACCCGTGACTAGGTCGGGTATATTACTATCCATCGAGGTATGTTGGCGTCCGCCTCCATCCTCAATGGTTAGTCGTATGCACGATCCAATCTGCCCTTCCAATCGACCCGTTCGCGCGGTGTTCCTTTCGGAGGTCCACACGGCTTCACTTGGGCGGAGTTTCGACGTCAGGAGGGAACTCTCTTGTAAATTGTGAAGAATTTCAGCATCCCATGGAAGTTGGGAAGTATTCTGGCGTTCTCCCGAATATCCGGCAGAGTTCCGGCATCTTCAGGCGGCATGAAGAGCTCCAGCGGTGGTCGAGGAGGTGAGGAATCTCATTTTCCCCTTTCTCCTCTTCTTCTTCTCTCTCTTCACTTGAGCCCCTTTTGTGTAGAATAAGAGCTCTATTTATAGTTTTTCTGGAGTGGCATAGCCCGTAAATAGGCGTGAGATAAGGGGCGAATTGGGAGTGTTTTGAATGGACGGCCGATATCAAATCCTTTGATCATGCACCGTTTGTTGGACATTTGAAAGCCTTAATGATGTCGGAATTCAACGATCTTGGGCTCGTTGGATTCATATCGTCGAGCCGTTCGATTCGAGTATAAGATCGTCAAAATCGGAGACCGTTTGGTAACTCAAATTGTGGTTTGAACCTTCTAACAGCGCTTTGAGCCCTTGATTCTGACTCATTTGGGCTCGGATTGGGTTGATCTTGGTGTCGTTGGGTTCGTATTTCCGAGACGCTCAATTTGACTGTAAGCTTGCTGGAATCGGAGTTTGGGTGCTCCCGGAATAAATTTTTGAAGTTTCCAACTAGCTTTTGCCTCGAGATTCGTGCCTGATTAAGCTAATTTCATGATAACGTATCAAGAATAATTAAAATTATTCATTGTGATAATATTTATAGTAAAAAATTTATCATATTTACTCATGTAATATATCCTTATTATTGAGGATATTCTATTTCATTGCATTTCCATTATTATTTTATTATCTTGCCTTTATATAGACATATTTGTATTAGCACAAAATCATTCGAAAAAAATATAGCATTATAGAATATCTAATATTGTAAGAAATAAGATAATTTTGGTGGGAGAACAAGTTGGATGTTGCCACAACCATTTATCCATGCATATGGCATGAAATAAATGCCCGCAATATAGTAAAAACCTCAATTGCTTATCCTCTCCTTCCTCATCATCATAGCCGACAAGGCTCACTGATGATCGACACACCGAACAAGTTGGTGATTACCGCAACCATTGATCCACACATATTGCATGAAATAAATGTCCACAATACGGTAAAAGCCTTAATATGCCTTATCCTCCCCTTCCTCATCTTCATAGTCGACATGGCATTTACGTTATGAGGCTGTAATGGAAATTCATTGGCTTTCAATTAAATCTTTGGATGTATTGAGTTAAATGAGATTTGAAGTTCATAGGTCGTAATGAGTTGCGACATTAATGGAAAGGCTGTAATAAATATTAACTGAAAGGTTGCAATGGGAATTCATTAACAAATATGTGTAATGAACATTGGCTTTCAACTTCCAGTTCGGTGCTTCCCTTATGACATCAAATGAAATAACAATCAATATGAAAGAAAGAAAATATTAATACAATTGGTCATAAAATAACCCATTCTATTTCCAAACAAAGGAAGTCCTCATCTTCAACTAGAACCACAAAAGAATAAGATCTAGTCGAACAACTTAAATGCTCAGAATCAATATGAAAGAAAGAAAATATTAATACAATTGGTCATAAACTAACCCATTCTATTTCCAAAGGAAGTCCTCATCTTCAACTAGAAACACAAAAGAATAAGATCTAGTCGAACAACTTAAATGCTCATAATCAATATGAAAGAAAGAAAATATTAATACAATTGGCCATAAACTAACCCATTCTATTTCCAAAGGAAGTCCTCATCTTCAACTAGAACCACAAAAGAATAAGATCTAGTCGAACAACTTAAATGCTAACAATCAATATGAAAGAAAGAAAATATTAATACAATTGCCCATAAAATAACCCATTATATTTCTAAACAAAGGAAGTCCTCATCTTGAACTAGAACCACAAAAGAATAAGATCTAGTCGAACAACTTAAATGCTCACAATCAGTTTGAAAGAAAGAAAATATCAATACAATTGGCCATAAAATAACCCGTTCTATTTCCAAACAAAGGAATTCCTCATCTTCACCAAAGAATAAGATCTAGTCCAACAACTTAAACTCAAACTATCACAGTTGAACGAATCTTCCTCGAAGCAGTCGAGCGTGGAAGCAAATCTTGCGAAATCTGCCAAAAGCGAATCTCGTGAGTCGTGACGACTGACGAGGGCTGGACGGCGGACGCAACAGCTGGACGAGGGCTGGACGGCGAACGCAACAGCTGGACGAGGCAAGGGCGACGACTAGGAGAGCCTTTGTGCCGCGAGAGGCGAGAGCTGCTTTCTGAAGCGGCGGTGAAGTCAGAGTGCCAAAAAAAACCATGGAAGTAGGTAGAACAGGCCAAACCTACCTAAAACTGCATGACGTTGACGTATAATCTACCTTGAAGACATAGTTGTTATTTTTTAAAACTAATTTTATTATTAAAATATTTATATTACAATGGCAGAGTCAGAAATTTTATTAAATTAGGGCCTAGCCTAAACTCTACAGAAAAAACATCTATTACCTACACAATTTTCTAACAAACAATTTTTTGGTGATTTTCCGATGCTAATTTGCTTACGTAAATTGATCCTTCACCCTTAAATTTGCTTTAAAATGAGTTCAACATATAAAAAAATTCAATTAAAATGTATATTACACATATCTTAAAATAAATACAATACTTTTAAGATCCATTTTGACAAAAAATTGATCAATAAATTATGTAACTATTTTTTTTATGAATATATTACATACAATAAAAATTGTGACGGAATGATTATAATTTGTACCTCTAGTTTTTAATTTTCTTATAAAAATTTTAATTTAATCTCTTATACACTTAAAAGCCAAGAAATAAATTTTTTTTATGGGTAATAAAACTAGTTTAAAAAAAAAAACAACTAGGTCTTCAAAGTAGATTATACATCAACATCAAGCGTTTAGGTTGGTTTCATGCTTGCAGTTCCTTGCACCGTCTTCCATGCCATTTTTGGAGCAGTTAAAGAGCAAGAAATAATACAAATTTCTCTTTTTTGGGAACTAGTGGGAATGTGTTCGTATTTCTTGATAGGCTTTTGGTTCACACGACCCGTTACAGCAAGTGCTTGTCAAAAAGCTTTTGTAACTAATCTCCTATGCGATTTTGGTTTCTTATTAGGAATCTTAGGATTTTCTTGGATAACTGGTAGTTTCGAATTTCGGGATTTGTTCCAAATAGTGAATACCTTGATCCATAATAATGGGGTCAATTCTTTCTTTGCTAGGCTGGAAAGCTGAAAGGAGCTTTCAGATCCAAATTATTTGCACCCCGCAAGCAATTCGTGAATGCCATCTACTCCGGGTCTCCATAAAACACGCCAACACGATAGATGATAGCATCAAGACCGAACCTGTCGGAACATCTAAGGAAAAAAATTACGATCATAAAAGCACTTTCGGATCAAATTCAGTGAGGGATATGCTAAGCCGGCTAGAATATTGACGAAAAACCTACCCAAAAGTAATGAAACCACATGTTTAACCTTTCTTTCTACCACTACAGCAGGCCTACTTCATTTATTTATTTATTTTTTTCAAAATTTAATATAGCAAATCATCCGTTTAACAGACAACTTATTATAGTAATATTTTTTTTAAATAAATCACCTATTAGTTCGAAACTGACATATGACTAAGCAAGTCTGAGTCAGCATAAATCACCCACTTGAGGGACGACTTTGTGTAGAAAAGAATAGGATGAGAGAAGATCTTGAATAAAGACAGAGGTGAGAAACAGAGAGAAGGCATCTCGAGCAGCAGCCGTCGGTGGCCGCCCACAAATCCTAATGTTTGACTTGGCGTAGGTGAGTTTAGGCCAAGTTGAGGAGGTTACCCCAACCATGGATCCACACACATGGCATGAAATAAATTACCACAATCCCGTAAAAGCCTTAATATGCCTTATCCTACCCTTCCTCATCTTCATAGTGGACAAGGCATATCAAGCATTACATGATTGGAGTTGAATGAATACTCTAGCTGTTATGAAAATGCTGTAATAAAATAGTTAATAATTAATGCAAGGCAGTTATGAACTGTCCTGTAGTATTAACAACTATGGGGGGAGAGAGAGACTCACTAACCTAAGAGCACGGACGCAGAAGCGAAGAAGAAGACGTAAGCTGAATTTTTTTTTTTCTGCATAAGATATGAAATAGAATGAAGCTATTCATTTAGTTCTTGATAGAGTAAAAAGTGAAAAGAGATAAAATTATAACTAATTTGACATATATTAATATAAAATAAACTTATTTACATTACACCAAAAGGTGACACTTCTCATATCTCTCCTATGAAGCGCTTGAATAAACACTTGTAAAGCACTCGAAAAATACTCCTATAACAAACACACTTGAAAAAAGAAGAAACTTAAAAATTTATTTGGCTGGCTTTTATTGACCCGGTCACTTCAGTCAAGGCTCAATATTTGGCAGGTTTTTTGGGTCATGGACGATGATGAAGCTTGCTCTCTTCTTTTGGATGGTCTTCGAGCAACCAAAGGAGGATTGAATTTAATCCATAATCGTACTATCATTTAAGTTGTTCGACTAGATCTTATTCTTTTGGCTTCACCGCCGCTTCAGAAAGCAGCTCTCGCCTCTCGCGGCACAAAGGCTCTCCTAGTCGTCGCCCTTGCCTCGTCCAGCTGTTGCGTCCGCCGTCCAGCCCTCGTCAGTCGTCACGACTCACGAGATTCGCTTTTGGCAGATTTCGCAAGATTTGCTACCACGCTCAACTGCTTCGAGGAAGATTCGTTCAACTGTGACTTGGTAAATTAGTGTTTATAATTGATACGTCATGCAAATATTATCTTGATTGGGCACGAATCTCGAGGCAAAATAAGTTCGAAAACTTCAAAAACTAATTTCGGGAGTATATGAACTCCGATTTCAGCGAGCTTACAGTCAAACTGAGCGTCTCGGAAATACGACCCCAACGACACCAAGATCAACCCAATCCGAGCCTAAATGAATCTGAATCAAGGGTTCAAAGCGCTGTTTGAAGGTTCAAACTGCAATTTGAGTTACTAAACGGTCTCCGATTTTAACGAGCTTATACTCGAATCGAACGGCTCGACGAGACGAATCCAACGAGCCCAAGATCATCAAATTCCAATATCATTAAGGCCTTTAAATGACCAACGAACAGTGTATGATCAAAGGATTCGATATCGGTCGTCCATTCAAACCACTACCAATTCGCCCTTGATCTCACGCCTATTTACGAGTTATGCCACTCCAGAAAAACTATAAATAGAGCCCCCATTCTACACCAAGGGGACTCAAGTGAAGAGAGAGAAGAAGAAGAGGAGAAAGGGGAAAAGGAGATTCCTCACCACCTCGACCACTGCCGGAGCTCTTCCTGCCGCCTGAAGACGCCGGAACTCTGCCGGATTTTCAGGAAACGCAGGAATTCTGCACAACTTCCACGTGATGCTGAAATCCTTTTCAATTAACAACAGAGTTCCCTCCTGACGTCGAAACTCCGCCCAAGTGAAGCCGGAGTTCTCCTCTGCCACCAAAGACGTTGGACTTCTACCCGACGTCGGACCTTCACTCTTCGCCAAGTTCTACCCAACGCCGAACTTCTACCGGTTATCGAACTTCGTTGGACGTCTATGCGAAGATGCATTTCTTTCCATTGCTGGACTTCTACCTGACGCTGTCCTACTGATCTTCGTCGTCAGACTACAGTCCTTCTGACCTCTGTCGCCAACCGACTACGGTCCTCCTGACTTACGTCGCCCGCCGACTACAGTCTTTCCGACATCCATCGCCCGTTGAAAACGGTCCTCCTGACTTATGTCGCCCGCCGACTACAATCTTTTCGACCTCCGTCGCCCGCCGACTACGGTCCTCCTGACTTACGTCGCCCGCCGACTACAGTCCTCCGTCGCCAGCTGACTACGGTCCTCCTGACCTACGTCGCCCGCTGACTGCAGTCCTTCTAACAAAGCGAACATGTCAATAGTGATTCATTGTATTTACATCATGTAATGTACTCCATAAGATGTATATCAAGTTAAGACCTTCCACCAAGGAAGGGCCTCATTTGTAATCGACTGCAATACTAGTGGATTCGTTCAAACTGGGCTAGGCCCCGTGGTTTTTCCCCCTTTTACAGGGGTTTTCCACGTAAAAATCTTGGTGTCTCATAAATGCTAGACCCACTCACCTTATCTGATTGCATGCCGGATTTTCGTACAATGCTAAGACGTTAAATATGATATTTCTCTACCGCCGCGAATACTCCTGGACGCAACAATGATACTAAATTAATTGAATGTATTAGATATACTATTGTTGGCTAACTGCATACCATTAATTATTGTTAAATGCAAAATTTATTGACAAAAAGACAGAATATGAGGTGGAGGGAAAATTATCAAAATATCCCTACACCTACTTTTGTAATTTGACCACCTACATCTCATATTTTCCCCTTTTTCCCTAGCCGATCCGGTTCATGCATGATTTCCTAAATCGCGAGCAGCTTTCCGAGTATGGACATATGAATCAACTCTAAAAAAAAACAATAATTTTTAGAACAAATTGCTAGTTTGCTACTCAAACACTAATGTAATTAATATTTGAAAATTTTGCGGCTTAAAAACTCCATCGGCAATTGATGGGCGAAACTATCCGGTGGATGATCCACTCACAATTATGACAGAATTTTTTCGTTGGAGATTCCGACAAATAAAACACAGGAATTCTGTCCAAGTAAACGACGTCTTGGTTGCGTTTATCCGCCGGTACCGGCGATTTTTTTTTCGACAGAACAAAATTTGCTACGCATTATCATCGAATAACTTTTCGACAAAAATATGCCATAAACTGAATTGTACCATCGAAAATTCATGTTTGCCGGCAAATTTTGTCCACCGATAACGGCCGCTTTTCCTGAAGTGCCAGCTTGCCATCTTGAACCAGTGACTGAGTTTCTTATGATTGTTCTTCATTTAAGTTCATTCATGAGCGAGTATACCAATGAGTTCGCCATAGTCCAACAACTTATAATCGGTCATGATGATAATTCTAGTATTGTTACTGACTTGATCATAACACAATTTTGTTTGGGTGTATGCCTAAAGCAAGACCTCACGCTTATAACACGACGAAAGAAAACCACCAACTTATTTCCCCTGCTCTGCGGCAACCCATCGATTGGTGCCCTAGATCTTCACTCATACTCGATCGAGGGACGCATATAAGCCAAAAGAATGCCTCGATCACCCAATAAATGTATAACTACTAATTCCATCCTGCATCGCATACAAATCCAACTCGGCTTCCAATCTGAGGATCTTCCAAAGCAAGATAATGGGATCTTCATATCATTTTTAATAGAAAACTATTTGTGGAAATCATAAATGACAAAGCAGGAGGGAGAATCAAGCCACCCAGGCAGATCAAAAACAAAAGAAACGAATAAAGATTTTGCTTCCAAATCTAAAATAAATGGTTTGTATTGTAGATTTTCTTTCATACCTTCTTGCCTACTCTTCTCTTCTAATCCTGCCTTTCCTTTCCTTTCCTTTCCCGCTTCCTTCGCCACCGAATGAAACTCAAAATGACCGCCGGAGAGAGAATATTTTCTCTAACAATAAAATAGGTTTTCCCCTCATTAAACTCAAAGAGAAAAAGCTTTACGTGAGCGAACTTTCGGACTTTGAACAATAATCCACTTTAATGCTCAGTGGGCATAGCAATAATGATTAGGGGTTTTTACATACATGACACCCAAAAGTATATTATTTACTTATCTAACATCTAAGCTTGTGTATTTACAGTTATACCACCTAAAACATGTTTTGGCTTATGTGAATCGGTCATGATGACGATTCTAGTATTGTTACTGACTTGATCAGAACACAATTTTTTTGGGTGTATGCCTAAAGCAAGACGTCACGCTTATAACATGATGAAAGAAAACCACCAACGTATTTCCCCTGCTCCGCGGCAACCCATCGATTGGTGCCCTAGATCTTCACTCATACTCGATCGAGGGATGCATATAAGCCAAAAGAATGCCTCAATCACCCAATAAATGTAGAACTACTAATTCCATCCTGCATCGCATACAAATCCAACTCGGCTTCCAATCTGATGATCTTCCAAAGCAAGATAATGGGATCTTCCTATCATTTTTAATAGAAAACTATTTGTGGAAATCATACATGACAAAGCAGGAGGGAGAATCAAGCCACCCATGCAGATAAAAAAAAAAGAAGAAACGAATAAAGATTTTGCTTCCAAATCTAAAATAAATGGTTTGTATTGTATATTTTCTTTCTTACCTTCTCGTCTACTCTTCTCTTCTAATCCCGCCTTTCCTTTCCTTTCCTTTCCCGCTTCCTTCTCCACCGAATGAAACTCGAAATGACCACCGAAGAGAGAATATTTTCTCTAACAATAAAATGGATTTTCCCCTCATTAAACTCAAAGAGAAAAAGCTTTACGTTAGCGAACTTTCGGACTTTGAACAATAATCCACAATGCTCAGTGGGCATAGCAATAATGATTAGGGGTTTTTTGACATACATAACATCCAAAAGTATCTTATTTATTTATCTAACATCTAAGCTTGTGTATTTACAGTTATACCACCTAAAACATGTTTTGGCTTTCTAAAATATCACTCCGTTCTACTACAGTCAAAACCACATCGCGAAAACATCCTCTCGTGTGTGGGAAACAGAGCAGCTCTCTCGCATTGCCTACAACTCTCTCATCTCGTGTTGCCTCCAACTCTTTCACGTTGCAGCTCACCTTCCTTCCTTCCCATTGGACCGATGCCGGTGCAGATGTCCTACCAGTTTATTTTTGGCCGCCGATTCTATTCAGGTAAACCCCTTTCTTTATTTAGGGTTGGCAGCCGGTTCATTATTCAGATTGAAGATTATACATAAAGGAAAAAAATGTTTAATCTTATTCTAGTTCTGTATGGACCTACCTGTAAAGAGGTCATAACCAGAGGAGAAGACTATTGATGATGTATGATGCAGCGGCTACAATGTATAGAAAGGAGAAATCTGGGAAGTAAAACAATAGAACAATAACAGGCTTGAGAGCCTCTGTAATATTCAATATATGATGAAAAAACTAAAACTGTCTCTACCTTTCTCCAGGTTCATAAAATTAAGGCTAAGCTACTAAAAGAAAATACTTAAAATTAAAAGAAACAACTGAAATGCAAAAGCTGTCCTAAGCATAACCGAAATGTCAGGGAATAAGGAGTAGAGTCTGGCAGAGTAAGTAGTCCGCAAGAAATTTCCCAAAAAAAAAAGTAGTCCGCCAGAGTAATTAGACTAAACCGATGTCCTCATCAATATAGATGACATTTGCTTGAGCTGTTTTACGTTTTTTTTTTCTTGATGATGTGGTCTGCTGGAGTTGTATTTTCTGGATGCATTTTCTTGCAAATGTTACTGATGAGTTGCATGTGGAAACACGGGATCAGACCACTTACTGTGTTTGGATCACAATTGTGATTATTATAGTACAAGAATACATGAATTTTAACTTATTTAAGTTTGCTAATAACTTTAATGATCGACTAATTTCGTGCATTTTTCAATCTTATTTCTGAATGAGAAAACTATTGCCATTTTATTTCGTATGCATATTGGGCTGCAGAGAAGAACAGGGAGGAGGAAAAGAGATGAATGGGGAGAGTTCACCTGCAAGAAGGAGATCCGGCGTCTAGGGCAGGTCGGCGGTCTCGACTAGAGCTGGCAACCGGCGGTCTCGACTAGAGCTGAGAGCAGGCGGACGATGAGGGTTTGACGGGAGTTTAAGACTGGTATTTTATTCATTTGAACGATGAGCTAACTTTTTTTTTGTTTCATTTTTTGTAGAGTTGGAGTGGCACCAAGGACAAAAGAATCCTCGTCATCGGGCGGCAGGTAAAACCAATAGTCAATGTACGTGGGGCCGACGACTTTTTTTTTTTTTTTGGGACATTTAGGCCATTTAAGGCAAACTCACACACACAACGCATACACATGGATTTGAACCTTGGACCTCTTAGTTGGAAGCCTAAGCTCTCAACCAATAGGCCAAGGGGAGTTGTGTCCCACGACTTTAACGTAAATAACTTTTTCATATGCAAATCCGTTGAGTTCTCTCATCCATTAATCTCTCTCTACCCTCACTTCCGTGGACCACTCCATTGTATATACAAAGAGCCTAGAACTGTATAAATCAAAGAATTTTTTTAGTATTTTTTTATCATTCTTTTTTCAAAAAAAATATTTCAAATTATTTTTAGGATTCTATTTTAACTCGTGAAATTAAATTAAATTTTAAAAATGAATAGTAAAATTTTATTTGAGTTAAAATAATTTTATAAATTTAAATCAAAAATTTTCATAGAGTTTATGTTTATTTTTTTTCACTTGAGCAAATTTTAATTTTTTCTATGAAAAATATTTTCGATTTGTCTAATCATTTTTTATTATTTATTGATTATCATTCAAAATGATAGGAAAATAGTGAGAAGAATATACTTATTAAGAGGGCATTATCAGACTCCGTATTATAAATTCCTATAAACAAAGTTGGAAATAAATCACTTTGATTTAAAACCAATGATGTCAGTCCCAAATTTTTTTTAATATTTATTCCATCTATATTAAATCTATGATATATATACAAAATTATTATGTTAGCCATGCAAAAATTGCACGTTCACCGCTATGAGAAGGAGCATAATAAAAATCTAATCCTCTATTTCGCAATTAAAGCTTCGTCTGGGATGTCTTTCTTGATGCTTATTAAAATAATTTTTGTACAAAATTTGAACTTTTAGACTACAAAACTATTTTAAAAACTGTAAGAATAATATATTTAATAACATTGATAATGAATTGACTGTACAATGAAACTAACGATTTAAAAAAAAAATTGTCAATGCCGATTTCAAGCTAGGACGAAAAAAAACTTTAGGATTCTTTTTTACATCAATGATTTGTGCCCCCATATTTACGTTAAAGTCGTGGGCCCACGTACATTGACTATTGGTTTTACCTACCGCCCGATGACGAGGATGCTTTTGTCCTTGGTGGTGGAGGCGCGGTAGGTTCAGAGTAAGGGACAGCCACTCAAACTCTACAAAACTGATTAAATGAAAAAATAAAAAAAGTTATTATTGCTCATCGTTCAAATGAATAAAATACTACTGTCTTCTACTCTAGTCAGACCCTCATCGTCCGCCTGCTCTCAGCTCTAGTCGAGATCGCCGACCTGCCCTAGACTCTGGATCTCCTTCTCTCAGGTGAACTCTCCCCATTCATCTCTTTTCCTCCTCTCTGTCTGAAATTGTGTAGCTCAACTCCTAGGTTTAGAAGTTTTTTTTTTATTATTAAAATGGTTGAATGAAATAATAAAGTTTTGGTTTCAATAGAAATTGGAAACCGGATAACGAAGTTCTAGTTTCTATTAAAATCGAATAATTAAAGTTATTATTTGATCTTTTTTTTTTCCGCTGACATGTTTCATAAGCTAATTTAAATTTAAAACTTGCTCCTTTTTATAAATTTGCCTTATTTAAATTATATAATAATAATAATATAATATGAATGATGACAATATTTCAAAAGAAGTTGGAACTATTGTTTTGGTTGGAAGGCTTGATGTTGTTATTAGGATTTGTTTTACTCTCAGCCCTTTTCAGGGGTTTTTGGGGAGTTTATTCTTCAGGTTCTTGTCTATGAAGCCTATTCATGTTGTTCGTTGATGATTGTTTTGCTGTTGGAGCTGAAGTTCCTGTTTAGGAGTTTTTGTTGATGTTTGCTAAGTATTTTGTGCTTAGTTTACATCTTTTATTGTCTCTTTGATGGTTGTTCTTGATAGAATTTTCTGCATTTATTTTCTTTTTTCTTTTCTCCTAGTTATTAGGAGTTTTTCTTTTTCTTTTTTTCTTTTGCATCTGTTTATTTTTTGGAATGAAATGGGAAATATTTGCCCCTATTTTCTCAAAAAAAAAAAAAAACATTTCTTTAGGTTAGGAATGGTCAAATTGGGATTGCTAGTGCGATAAGCAATGAGAGCAGGCATTTTATCATAAATTATATTAAAACTAAATATATGTGACAAATTATGACTTAATGAATATCAGATAAATTAAAAATATTCTAATTATATCTTTTTTAAGTAGATTCAATACATATTAAAAATTTTAAAGAGATTTTTACATATCTAACACTTAAAAGTTCGCTATTTACTCCTATAACACTTAAACTTGCATATTTACACTCATACCACCGAAAACCTACTTTGCTCTCTAAAATACCATTTCGTCACTATTCCGTCTCCCAGATCGTGAAAACCCTCCCGCAAACCTTCCGCATTGTTATTTCTTCGCAAGAAACTTCATTTCCTTCTCTCTTCTTCCGGCCGCCAGTCATAGTCGACGCCGCCGACGTGCTCTAGCCTCCGGATCTCATACATAGCAACGGATCTCTTTCCATAGCAAGGTGAACTCTCTCTTTTCCTCCTCTCGATTCTTCTTTCCATAGCAACAGATCTCTTCCTAATCATTCCTAATTTTTTGTGTTTTGCTGCTTGTTCCTAAAGTTCTTCCTAATCAGCCGTAAAGTTATAGCATTTTCATCATTTATAATTAATGTATGTAAGTTGTTTGATGAAATGCCACTAAGAAAACAAAATGAATCCTCATCCTATATAGTGCAGTTTTGAGGCAACATATAATTTCTCATTGTCTCTTTTCATGTTTGCTGTTTAATGGAAACTTTGTTTAAAATGTAAAAACAATTTCATAGACATTTTTTTAAGTTTGCTGTAGTTTGTATATGCTTTAGTTAACTACATTTACCTATTTGAATTTGGTAGCAACAAATTAATATCAGCTTTCTCGAACCTCAAAGTTTTCTGAGCTCCACCTTCATATTTTAATCTGCTTTGGCCCTTCACATTAACCCAATAACCTCCATATTTAAGGATAATAGATAACAAATTATTGAATTCCATTTTCTGCGAATCCAGTCATTAATGAAAAAAACTTAATTAAAATGATAAAATATAGGCAAAAAGAAGCAGGAAAAGCAGGAACAAAATGACAGGAGAAACAGAACGGCGGAGCAACAGAAGGGCGGAGAAACAGAACTTGAAAAAAAATTAAGTTCAAACAAAATATTCTCTATAATCGTCAACCTAAAAGATTAATCCTTTACCAAATTGAAAAAAACTATTACCTGAATATGGAACGGCGGAGAAACAGAACTTCAAATGAGAAACAGAACTTGAAATGATTTTGGATTGCCTGAGTATGAAATGGCAGCCAAATGAGCAAATGATGTTTGCACCGGCCAGAGAAACATAACTTCAAATGAGAAACATAACTTGAAATGATTTTGGATTACCTGAATATGGAACGACGACCAAATGAGCAAATGCTACGTTTGCATTGGCCGGAGAAACAGAACTTTGAATGAGAAACAGAACTTGAAATAATTTTGGAGATGTATTCGTATATTAGCTCCGGCAGGATGTTTGCACCGGAGTCGGACGGGAGAGCTGCAGGAAATGCGAGAGCTTTTCCTGATTTTTCCCGCGCGCCAAAAGTCGCGACTTGGCTTTGACGGGGTAGACGGAGTGCTAGGTTTGATGAGGGAGTAAGTACTACGGTGGTATAACAGTAAAAATAAAAGTTTACATGTTTAATACGTAAATGGCGAACTTTTAAGTGTTAGGTATGTAAAAATCCCAATTTTAAAATAAGAGGAAGACACAACTCCCCTTGGCCAATTGGTTGAGAGCTTAGGCTTCCAACTAAGAGGTCCAAGGTTTGAGTCCATGTGTATGCGTTGTGTGTGTGAGTTTGCCTTAAATGGCCAAAATGTCCAAAAAAAAATAATAAGAGGAAGACTCGCAGGAAGTCGCCGGCAATTTTATCCAGTTTGGTCTGCTGCCGGCGCGATGGCTGCCGGAGCTGAGGAAGACGCTACTGTAGCGCTTGCTAGTGTAGCTTCTGCTAATAATAACAATCAAAGAACCAAAAAAAAAAAAAAAAACCGCTGGCGGTGCTACCGTCCTTGGTCTTGCAGAGAAGACCTAGGGCACGGGAAAGGCATGGCAGAAGAAAGAGTATAGCGAGAAGGAGAGTGGAGAGGCATCAGTACCTGCTAGAACGAAGAAGAGGCGACGGCGTCGGAGAAGCTTTCACGCGGGGAAAAGAACAGGCTCGCAGAGAGCCCGAGATCGGGGTGGGGTTTTGACGGGAACTGATCGAGCTGTAAAGCTTGGGGCTGTTTAGCAAGCAACATCATTTATAATTTGTTTCACTCGTTGTTTGTCAACTCATGTGACCTGGAAGTGGACGGCGACATACCACCTATGTCACCAAATCAGCAGGACATTCGTTAGTTATATAGTGATAGTTATTATTATTTAATTATTAGTTTATAAGTTTATATAAAGTTTAAAAAGTTTTTAATATAAAATTATAACATTTTCTAAATTTATTATATCTAAATTTATTATATAAAGATATAACAATTTATAAAAAATATATATTCGGTTTCTTTAAGAAACAGGATTTAAAATCCTATTTTTTAAAGAAACCGGATTAAGGAATTCTGAATTTTTAAGAAACCGTAATTTAATGTCCGGTTTCCTTTGAAATCCCAATCAAAGTAGAAACATAACAATGAAATTCCGATTTCAATATAAAATCTAAATCGAATAATTAAGTTTCGTATTTGCTCCTTTTTAAAAGTTTTCATTGAGTCGCTCCTTAAGCTAATTAAAACTTAATCTGAGCTCCTTTTTATAAAATGCCCTATCAAAATATAACTAATGAAAGTCCTGTTGGTTGGGTAACGTAGTTGGAATGTCTCCGTCCACCTCCATGTCACATAAGTTGACAAACAACGAGTGAAACAAATTATAAGTCCTGTTGGTTGCCAAACAACCCCTAAGCTTTACAGCTCTGTTCCTGACAAAACCCCACCCCGATCTCAACGAGACGGTTCTTTTCCCCGCATAAAAGCTTCTCTGACGTCCGTCGCCTCTTCTTCACTCGAGCATTATACTGACTAATCCACCCGTTGTTGCCATCTTCATTAATATACTAGAAGTCAAATGTCCTGAATATTTATTACATGTATTTAGAATTTAAAATAAATATTATAAATCAATCCCTCGTTATTTTTTTAATTATAATTTTTTTTATTTATTGTGTGAAAATAGATTAAATTTTAGGAAGTTTTGAGATAGTTTTGGAGTATTGTTATTTGTTAATTAATGGGATAGTTATTGTCACTCGTTTGGATTCATTAAATTTGGTTAAAAAAATAATTTGGAAATTAAAATATAGAGGTTTATTTACCTACCATCAAAAAAATATATTTCTTTTATATAATTTATGTTAAATATTTTAAAATGAACTATCTAATATAGTAATTTTTACTTTTGTACGTTTTAAAATTATCCATCTTATAATGAGAGACAATAGCGTGCTATTTTTTTTTTTTTTTGGGTAAACCCGGGGCTAAAAAGCCCATGTATTAAAAGAACAAAGGATTACAATTTCAACAAAAAGAAAACAGAATAAACCGTAGCAAACAAGGAAAAAAACATCCAGCAAGCCAAAAACACAGAGAGGCTGATGGAGTAAATTACAATCTATAAAGACTCAGAGAAAAAAAAGGAACCAAACCCCAATCTATCAGAAGTCAGAATGAGACACAGTTTGCTGATGCGGTGGCTCAGGTTGCCAAGAGAAGATAGCAGGTTCGCACAGGAGAAGGCCTTCGCAGAACCGCCAGCAATCAACAAGCGATCAAAATCAAGCCTGGTTGCCCAGATAACCGTCCAAGGCCAGATACCGAGGGGATGGCCTTGGTCATCATTGTCAGATAGTAATTTAACTCCATCAAAATCCCTTACAGCAGAAACATAGCCTTCAGAATCCAGCTGGATGATCCACGTGAAACGGGGAAGCCACAGCCCCCAAAAAATTGTACCAAGAGTATTATAAATGTCAAAAATAATCAAAACTGAGACAATAAAAAGAGAGTCCCAAATATTGTTGTATACCCAGGTATCCCAAACCAAAAAGAAAACAAGTAAATAACTTCCAGAATTCCAGCGACAGCCTCCAGAGAACGAAAACTGCACCCAAAACGGAGGTGCTAAATACCAGTTAATCTCCTCAACAGTGCATCTTTGCAATTCCATTTCGAAACTTTAAGACGAATGGCATAAGAGATATTGCATATGATTTTGACAGAATTTGTGCTTAAGTTAGAGAAACGCCTGTTATTTCTCTATCTCCAAATGTGATAAATGACACAGCTAACGGTAAGGCAACCAAAATCTTTCTCCTGCCTATTGTGAGACATAGAATGCTCGAAAAATTCAAAGATCTGAGGCAACGTGGGTCTTAATAAGAAGCAATTAAGCTCAGGAAGCAATCTAGTAAGAATAGTAAAGGAAAACTCACAACTAAAAAATAGATGATTGTGATTTTCCGGATAATTCTGGCACAGAGAACAGGAAATAGGAACAGCAATACCTCTAGAGTTCAAAATATCTGCTGTTTTAAGTTTTCCAATAACAGCCATCCAAGAAAAACAAGCATATTTAAGGGAAAATTTTTTATGCCATACTGAGTGGTGCCAATCAACCTTACGGAGATGAGAATAAAATTGTTCAGTGAAGCTTCTAAAAACTCATTTAGTAGTGCCAAACCAAAGCACTTCCGATTTTTCCTCAATTTTACAGTCCAAAATAGCACCAGCAGTTTGATTATCAATCGAGTTGGGAAGGATCCAATTTCCCGAACAGATGAAATCCTTCACCAACTTACCATTGAACACAGCCAAATTATGATCAGGCAAGAGTTGAGAACCTTTCAACCAAGGATCCCAAAGCATGGAAAAACAGCAATCAGGTCCCACCTTGAAGGAAATATGTTCTTGAATTTTTTCAGCAGTAGCATGGACTTTCTTCCAGAATTTGGAAGCTTTGCTAGGGGGAGGCTTCCAAGGGGAATAATAAATAGATTTATACCAAGCACTCAAGAGGTTATTAGCATAAAACCGACTAATAAGAGAACAGAAAACACCATGATAAAGAGCCTCAATGGAAGGAATGT
Source organism: Dendrobium huoshanense (assembly GCA_016618105.1). Classification (NCBI taxonomy): domain Eukaryota; kingdom Viridiplantae; phylum Streptophyta; class Magnoliopsida; order Asparagales; family Orchidaceae; genus Dendrobium; species Dendrobium huoshanense. The sequence continues at coordinate 39,521,880 of CM028346.1, read as the reverse complement.
CAAGTCCTCCATAGCATTTAGGAAGAGTGACTTTGGACCATGCAATTAGACGTAGTTTCTTCTCGTGAATGTTGCTGTGGAAAAGAAATATGGAGCATAATCTATTAATGTATCCACAACAAGATTTAGGTAAAATTGCTCCTCTAATCCAATAGGCGATCGTGTTGATGATGGTAAATTTAAGAAATTGGACCCTACCTGCAAAAGAAAGAAACTTGTTTTTCCAACCATCAAGTAGAGCAGAAAGCCTGCTCAGAAGTGGTTGAAAGTGAGAAATTTTGAGCCGTTTAGAAGAGATGGGAAGACCCAAGTAAATGAAAGAATCATTCACTTGGTGGATCCCTAACACCTCACAGATTTGAGCAACCTCAGTTACAGCATTTGAGAAGATGATTGAACTTTTGGAGGCATTAATGAAAAGTCCTGTTCTGGATCCAAACAGATGCAACCGAGAGGTAAGGATTTCAGCATTATCAGAAGTAGCATCTCCAAATACAAGAAGATCGTCGGCGTACATGAGGCGAGTGATGTTTAAATTACTGCATTGGACCCCCTTAAAACAAGAGATGTTGAAAGAGTTGCTAAGCATTTGGGATAAGCTATCCATCATGATACAAAAGAGCAGCGGGGAAAGGGGGCATCCTTGTCTTAGCCCAGCAGCAGAGTTAAAATACCCCTCAAGGGAACCATTTAAGCAAACAGAGAAAGGAACATCCAAAATACATCCTTTGATCCAATTAACAAAGCGATTAGGAAAACCCTTTTGAATAAGTCTGTCGATCAAGAACTCCCGAGAAACACAATCAAAGGCTTTTCTTATGTCAAGCTTAGCACAAAATTTTTTGCAAGAACCTTTGAAATCCCTTAGGATTTCAGAAGCAAGAATGATGTAATCAGTGGAACACCTCTTAGCAATAAAACCGGATTGACTGTCATGGATGATCAAAGGGAGGACCAACTTCAATCGATTAGCTAAAATCTTTGCAACAATTTTATAAAAAACATTACAAAGGGAAATTGGGCGATAATCATTGATGTGAGAAGCATGTGAATTTTTGGGAATCAATGTGATGGCAGTAGCCTTCATCCCCTTAGGAAAGGAACCTGAGGAGAAGAAATTGTTCACAGCTCTAAAAATTTGGTAACCGATCAAGTGCCAAGATTTTCTGTAAAAAGCAAATGAGAAACCATCAGGGCCCGGAGTGGAAGTTTCTTTGCCCTCAAAAACAGCTTTATGAACCTCTTCAAAGGAAACAGAAGCTATCAACTGATCATATAATTGGGGGGGGGGGGGGGGGGGGGGGGGTGGGGACAGTCTTCCCCGAAGGGATAGTTGGGGTTATTGAAGAAGTAAAAGTGGGATTGTAAAGGTTCTTGAAGTGATTAACAATCGCCCTGGAAATCTCAACATGAGTAGAAAAATGGCCCTCGTTAGTGGTAATTTCTTTGATAAAGTTCTTATTTCTTGTTTGCCTAAGCTTGGCAAAAAGGAAGCCTAAGTCATCTTCACCATGTGTAAGCCAAGAAGCTTTGGCTTTGGCTCTTTGAGATATCCATGCAGACCAGTGAGCTTGCAAAGAGGCTAGGTTTTCATTGATACTTTTTAAACTACCATTCAGAAAGAAATCCAAAGGATTCTGTTGAAGTTCTAGCAAACAAGAGCGTTGCTTTGCTTTAAGTTCCAAAATGGAAGTGGACAAGAAATTAGAGGAAGCCCAGTTCCTATTTTTGAGGGCCCTTTTAAGGCGTTGCAAGCTATGGGAGAAGGAAGCGAGGGGGCTTCTAGCCGTCTGAATAGAAAACACATCATGAACATCATCCCAAAAACCAACCATATCCGTCCAATAATTTTTGAACATAAACCTAGACGAGATAGGTTTATCATGAGAGGGAATGAAAATTAATGGAGAGTGATCTGAACCTTGCGGGGCATCCACTTTATAGTAAGCCAGAGGCATGTAATCAAGTAAGGCAGAGTTAACAAGAATTCTGTCAAGTTTAATGTGGATCGGATGATCCACTCTCTGATTGCACCAAGTATAAAAAAATCCAGTGGATGCTAAGTCTTGCACACCGCATTTAAAAACCACATTGTTAAGCTCCCCCAACCTGCTTTCAGAGAGACTAGATCCTCCCGCTTTTTCAGAATCAAAACGACAACAGTTAAAATCACCTAAAATTACCCAAGGCTGTTCCAGAGGTGGGATAGAGTCGATTAAATGGTTCCAAAGACTTCTCCTATCATCCACACTATTGCTAGCATAAACAACAGAAAGAAAAATCGGGGGAAAAGAACCCGCAGACAGTACCCCGTGGATAATTTGAGGGGTAGTAAGAATGGGATTAAAACTATAAACGGACAAATCCCATTTGAGCCAGATTCTCCCAGGCTGAGAATCTATGAAATTGTTGTGATTACCTTCATTCTCAAACAGCATATGAGAATTCAAAAACCATTGATCCTCCATAGAAGACAAAGCAATACGGGCCTCTAAAATACACAGTAACTTAATGTTATGAGAACTGATAAGAGATTTACAAAAACGAACCTTGTCCGGGTTGTTAAAACCCCTGACGTTCCAACTGGCGAAGATAGGGAGGGACATTAGGATTTTTTAGAGTTGGCCTTCTTGGCCGATTTTCCTTTGGGCGGTTTGGACTTAGCTGGGGATTTTCCTTTGTCAGGAATGGTTTTGGATATAATAACGGCGATAGAGGAAGTGTCGCCTAAGGTGTTATGAGGATCTTCCATGAAGGGGGCTGAGGAAGAATCGTTTTCGGACAAGCTATCCACCGGATTAGTGTAGTCACCTTCAGCAGATTGTAGAGAAGCAAATTTATTGACTAGGGGAATTTTAGGAATATTGGGGAGATAGTGAGCTGATGGTAGTTCTGAAGAGGAGGAAACCTCAGTAGGGGAATTTAGGTTCGGGAGAGGGGGAACCTTAATAAGATTTAAGGTGTCAGAATTTTCATTGGGAGGTAAATCTACAATTGGTGGTCGCGAAGAGGTCGAAGCAAGGTTAGGCTGAGGGATGTCACAATTGGAAGAGCTGGGGAGTTCTGTAGTATTGTTTGGTCGTGGCGTAGGTTTCCTGGATGAAGATCTACGAGGCATAGAAGATCTATGTCTCGACAAGCTTCTTCCACGGTTTTTGGTGGATTGAGGGGGTAAAATTGTTTGTGGATTGGGGTTTTTTGGGCAAAGGGAGAAAGGGTGTATCAAAGAGCCACAGCCTTCACAACGATCCGGTTTCCAGTCGTAAATGACCGAAAGAACCGTATCCTCGCCATCTATCTCGATAGGGATTTCTTCATGCAAAGTGGAGTCTTTGGTGATTAGGATACATACCCGGGCAAAAGTTAACCTGGTGCGATTTGCCGTGAGCGCGTCAACAGATATCGGGATGCCGATGTAACTAGCAATACGGGAAATACCCGTCGGGGTCCATAACGCCAACGGAAAATCCACGATTTTGATCCAGATAGGGATAAGAGCAGACTCATCCCGCTTCAGCTTGAACTTTGGTGACCATCGCTGAAGTATAAAAGGTTTTCCAAGAAGGAACCAAGGTCCACCAGACAAAATAGCTTCTAGGTCTTCCGGTGAAGTGAACTTCAAGAGGAAGAACCTGTCTGCCATAGAAAGCAAGGACATAGAACCTTTGAGGGGCCAGGGCCTCTGCATGGATTTCAGAAGCCGCTCATAATAAGGTCTAGGACCGAGAGAATACCCAATAAGAGCATTATTCCAGATAGTCTTGCCTTCAGATAGATCATTGACGTTGAAAGAGAGCTTTTTCTACCCAGGGGCAAGGAAGGAAACCGGAAAAGCATTGATTTTGGGAGGGGGGGCTGAAACATTTTCAGCATAGGAGCCACCAGTGGGAGGATTACCTAGAACAGAAGTAGTAGGAAGGGGGGGAAAAACCAGTGGAGGGGAAGCCATCGCAGGGGAGGGGGGAGTCCCTCCCACAAAGGGAGGGAAGAAGCACAAAGCGGCGGCAGGGTCTCAAAACCCTAGCAGAGCTCAAAACCCATCCACCCTAGTCGTACCCGTGCAAGATTATCTCTTATTATTTTGAGATGATTTGCTTTATAGAGTGCTATTTATATGGAAAAAAAAAAAAAAAGGCGTTTAAAAAAAATGACCTAAATGTCTTAAAATGACCTAAATGTAAAAAAAAAAAAAAAAAAAAAAAAAAAAAAAATCTCTTCTACAAATATCATAAACACGTCGTGCCTTCCACCCAACTTTTCTGTCCATGGGCGGCAGATAAAACAAACTACCCACGTGTGTGTGGGGCCCATGCTTTAAAGAAATATGTTTTTTTAAACATATTTCTTTAAAGCATGGGCCCCACACACACGTGGGTAGTTTGTTTTATCTGCCGCCCATGGACAGAAAAGTTGGGTGGAAGGCACGACGTGTTTATGATATTTGTAGAAGAGATTTTTTTTTTTTTTTTTTTTTTTTTACATTTAGGTCATTTTAAGACAAATTCACACATAGAAGACTGGGAAAAGCAATGAGGCATTTTATCGACCGTCGCGGTAGTTGAGGAGGTGGGAATTATAGGGATTATCTAAGAGAGTTAGATCCGAAGAGGCATAAAGAGCAGAGTTATCGGTTGGAACTAAAGAGTCGCAGCGACAGCAAGGGAGTCCATAAGAGAGAGAGGGAGCAGATGGTTGTTGCTTAGGAGCAGTCATACTCAAATAAGAAAGAGAAGAAAATAGAAGCTTGTGTCCTTTAAAGGGTTTGCTTTTATTTCAACTACTCATAAAGCTCAGTTTAATAAGAATAATAGCGCATATTAGGGGTGCAAACGAGTCGAGTCGAGTTCGAGCCAGGAGTTGTTCGAGTCGAGCTCGACTCTCAGATACCGAGCTCGAGCTCGAACTAGAGTCGAGCTCAAAATTCGAGCTCGACTCGTTTCTATGTCAAGCGGCTCATCGAGCTCAAAATGTTGTCGAGTACTCGCGTTCGCTGCCGTGCAGACGTCCGTCGTCGTCAAGTACTTGCGGTTTGTCGTCTCGTTCGATGTCAAGGTCGCGTACAACAACGACGTCGTCCATCATCACGTCGTTCGCTTTCGGGTTTGTTGTCGTTACGTCGTCACGTCATCGCGTTCGGGTTCGTCGTCGTCGTACGTCGTCACGTTGTAAGCGTCCGGCCGACGTCGTTTATAATTTCCGCCGCCAGCGTCTGCGTTATCCGTCGTAAGTGTCCTGCCGACGTCAGCTGTTTTCAATGTTTTGAACGAAACTATGTCGCCGTCGTCGTTTAGAATTTCCAATTTCCCGCTCGCGAGCTCCGTCCATTTGGATTTCCCGCTCACGGTTTCAATTTTCCCCGGCTAGCTCCGTAATCGAGCGGCTCGACGAGCTATCGAGTCGATCAATCGATTGTTCGAACTTGAGCTTGATAAGCGATCGAGCTCGAAATTGTGTTCGACCTCGACTCACGAGCTCGATAAGCTCGGCTCGTCGAGCCTATTATCGAGTCGAGCTATAGCCAGCTCGCGAGCCGTCTTGACTCTGTTGCACCCCTAGCGCAGATACCTTTCACTCGGAAAAATGAGTAAGGACAATTCATCAATAGGTCCCTCTTAAGGAATTGAGTTTCCTTGATTTCATAAAATTAGCTATGAAAAATAAAGAAACAGACTGAGATGGAGAGGTAGGTGAAATAATGGAAATTATACGATTTTTTTATTATTCAATAGTAGAGAGTTCACGGGCCTAATTTTTTTACCCATATTTATAAGTGGGATGGAGTCAAGATAAAAGTTATATTAAAACTAAATATATGTGACAAATTATGACTTAAAGAAGATCAGATAAAATAAAAATATTCTAATTATATCTTTTTAAGTAGATTCAACATATTAAAAAATTTCAAATAAGAGGTGGACTGGCAGGAAGTCACCGGCAATTTTATCCAGTCTGGCCATCTTGATTGAGTTTCTTATAATTGTTCTTCATTCATGTTCATTCATGAGCGAGTATACCAAGGAGTTCGTCATAGTCCAACAACTTAAGTGAATTGGTCATGACGACTATTCTAGTATCGGTACTGACTTGACCGGAACCCCCCTAGACGATTTTGTTTGGGTGTACGCCTAAAGGAATACCTCACGCTTATAACACGACGAAAGAAAACCCCCAACTTATTTCTCCTGCTCTGCTATGCGACAACCCATCGATCGGTGCCCTAGTGTTAGTGCACATACAAATGAGGCAACCAAATGCTTGTGGACCACATGTTGTAACCGTTTGAGCACACTCCACATTCTCTGCTTTTCTCAGCCTGGCACACAACGACCTCACGCTTTAATTTCTTTTCGATTTGTTTATAATTTAGTTAGATTATTTAGTTAATTTTATTATGTTAATGTTAAACTCGAGAAAATTAAATTATTTTTTCTTATTTATTTTAATCTTTATAACTTGGACGTGTTTATAAATCTAACATATTTATCTTCAAAAAGTTTTGTTTATTTATGTATTTTTTCTAATGCCACGATTACAAATTTATCTTCTTAATTTTTTTAATCAAATTAAAATAAAATTGAATTGTTAATTTCAAATTTTATTTTAATTAAATTTCTTTTGGTCAAATTTGACATCTATTATGTTAATTAATTTTCATTATAACGATTTTCATTAAGAGTAATGTTAGTTTGACATTAGAAAAAAAAAACTATTAGCCGATAAATATTTTAAATTTATAAACACGTCATAAAGAAGAAAAAAAATTAGTTTTCTCGAGTATACCATTATTACTGCAAGTTAAACGAAATCATCTAACTAAAATTTCAACAAATCGAAAAGAAATTTAAATATATATATATATATGATATGTCATCTCAAAATTAGCCTGATCGGGCACGAATCTCGAGGCAAAAGCTAATTTGAAACTTCAAAAATTAATTTCGGGAGCATACAAACTCCGATTTCAGCGAGCTTACAGTCAAATTGAGCGTCTCGGAAATACGAAACCAACGACACCAAGATCAACCCAATCCGAGCCCAAATGAGTCCGAATCAAGGGTTCAAAGCGCTGTTGGAAAGTTCAAACCGCAATTTGAGTTACCAAACGGTCTCCGATTTTGACAAGCTTATACTCGAATCGAACGGCTCGACGAGACAAATCCAACGAGCCCAAGATCATCGAATTCCGACATTATTAAGGCCTTCAAATATCCAATGAAAGGTGCATGATCAAAGGATTCGATATCGGCCGTCCATTCAAACCACTCCCAATTCGCCCTTGATCTCACGCCTATTTACGGGCCATGCCACTCCAGAAAAACTATAAATAGAGCCCTCATTCTACACCAAAGGGACTCAAGTGAAGAGAGAGAAGAAGAAGAGAATTAGAAGGAGAAAGGGGAATAGGAGATTCGTCACCTCCTCGACCACCGCCGCCGGAGCTTTTCCTGCCGCCTGAAGACGCCGGAACTCTGCCGGATTTTCAGGAAACGCTAGGAATTCGCAAAACTCTGTAAATTTCGTAGAAGGAACGAATTGTACTTGGATTATCCCAACTTGTGGGACGAAATCCGCCATTTATAATTTACGAAAACACTAGTGGAATTTTGCAACTGGGCGAGGCCTCGTGGGTTTTTCCCTTTTTGGGTTTTCCACGTAAAAACTCTTGGTGTTTGCTCCTCTTTTCTGTTTGTGTGTTAAACTTACGTGCAACGCTCAGATGCAAATTTATAAACTCTACCGCCGCGTATTTTCTAACACGCAACAATATATATAACAGATAACAATAATATCGAATTTAATTTTATTTAAATATATGATATTTGATTTATTTGTTTGTATATAAATATATGATAAACTTTTATAAGAATTTTTATATTAAGTAAATATACAAATTTTTATAAGGTTACATTATATTTATAGAAAAATAATTTGAAAAATAATATATTATATTTAAAATAAAAATTGTTGCATCCTGGAATATTCATGGTGATAGAGAAATATAATGTTTAATATATTAGCTTTGTACAAAGATCCAACACAATCAGATAAAAGAAATGATATAGCGTTCATAAGGGACATCATAATTTTTACGTGAAACCCCCTAAAAAGGGGGAAAACCACGGGGCATGGTCCAATTTGAATGAATCGAATAGTGTTTGCAATCAATTACAAATTAAGCCCTTCATTGGGGGAAGGCTTATATTTGATGTAGCAAATATACATCATATATAGTGCATTACACGGTGGAAACTGGAAGAACAAACATTGATTTGTTCGTTTGGTCAGCGGGACAATAATTAGCGGGCAGCGAAGGTCAGAAGGACCGTAGTCTGCTGATGGTGGTCAGATGAATCGTAGTCGACGGAAGAGGTTGGAAGGACTGTAGTCGACTGAGGAGATCAGAAGGACTGTAGTTGGCACGCGACAGAGGTTGAAAGTCAAGTGATGGGCAGATGTTTGGCGTCGGGTAGAAGTCGGACGGAAGTATGACGACGGGCGCAAGTCTGGGGACGGGCAGAAGTCCAGCGACGGGTGGAAGTCTGGCGACGGGCAGAAGTCCGACTTAAGGTAGAAATTTGTTGACGATCAGCTGCCGAGTGGAAGTCTGGCAACAGTCGGTGAATGGGAGGTGGTCTGACGACGGTCGGGTTGAAGTCCAGTGATGGTCGGTGGCCAGGCGATGGTCCGATGAAGGTCGGCAGTCAAGTTGAAGTCCGACGACGGTCGGCGGCCGGGTGGAAGTCTGGCAGTGATCGACGACGGGCCGATGGTCTGACAAAGGTAGGACTGAAGTCCGGTGACGGTCGACGACTGGGTGGAAGTTTGACTGTGTTCTGACGGCAGACGATGTGGGTTCGCCAATGATGGTGCAGGAACTCTTGAAGCCTTATGACTCTCTCCAATCTTTAGCCCAAGGTCCCCCTCATGTAGAGAGTGGAAGTCTATTTATAGATTTTCATGAATTGTACACCCCATAAATATAGAGAAGATCCAGAGTAGGTTCAGAGTGATCCATAGGATGAATCATATTAATTCCCCCGATCATAGAGAGTCTTTCAATTGTTTAAGTGTCTTAACAATATCAGAATTTATCAATCTTGGGCTCTATGGATTTGTCTCACCGAGCCAATCGATTTGACTATAAGCATGACATATTTGAATATCATTTTGTTATCCAAATAATGCTTTGATTCTTCCAAATGAGATTCGGGCCCCCTATTTGGACCCATTTGGGCTCGGGCTGGACCGAATTTGATGTCTTTAGGTTGTTTTCTTTGAGACATTCAATTTGACTATAAGTTTACTAAAATTGGAATTCAAATTATCCTGAATTTAATTTTGAAAGTTTCCAACTTAAATATGCCTCGAGATTCATGCTCGATCAAAACAATTTTTGATAGTGTATCAAAAATAATCAAATATCTAATATTATATTTATTTAATAATATATCTAAGACAATATTTAAGACAATTTAATTATAAAAAAATATATATTTATAATGATTTTCAAAATAATATAATGTCACTATTATTTATAAAATATTTGTTACTTACATTTAAACTAATGTTATTGATACATCATCAAAAAATTACATTGATCGAGCACGAATCTCGAGGCAAAATCAAGTTGGAAACTTCAACAAATAGATCGGAGACCATCTGAATTCTGATTTCAGCAAACTTACAGTCAAATTGAGCGTCTCGGAAACATAAACCAAACAACACCAAAATCGACTCAATCTGAGCCCAAATGAGTCCAAATCAAAGACTTGAAGCATTTTTGGAAGGATCGAACCACAATTTGGGTTACTAAACGATCTTCAATCATGACATGCTTATAGTCGAATCGAGTGGCTCGACGAGACGAATCCAACGAGCCCAAGATCATCAAATTATGATATCATTAAGACAGTCAAATATCAATTGAACGGTGCATAATCGTAGGAATCAAGATCGACCGTCCATTCGAACCACTCCAAATTTTTACCCTTGATCTTCCACTTATTTTCAAGTCATGCCACTCAAGAATTCTATAAATATAATCTCATTTCCTCATGAAAAGGGAGGAAGAAGCCAAGAGAGAAGAAGGAAGAGAAGGAAGAAAGCACCAACTGCCTAGCTCCTCCTCGACCACCGCCGGAGTGCTGCCGCACCATCTCCGGACCACCAAGGGACGCTGAAGTGCTGCCGCATCACCGCCATAGTCTTGTCGCACCACCGTCGGACCACCAAGGGCTTCCAGAGCGCTACCGCACCACCGCCGGACCACCAAGTGACGCCGGAGTGCTGCCGCACCAACATCGGAGTGCCGCCGGACCACCACCTGACAGTATAAGTGACGTTGGACTTTTGTAAAACTCTCAGTTGATATCTCTAATCTGGTCGTCTTCAAGGATGAGTCAGACCATTGTACTTTTCTCAAATTCTAGTGGAATCATTTTCATCTGGGCTAGGCCCCGTGGTTTTTCCCCTTTCACGGGTTTTCCACGTAAAAAATATTATGTTCTCAGTGTGTGAGCTGGATATCCGTGCAACGCTAAGACGTAGAATTATAACTCTATTGCCGCGTATATTCTAGCCCACAACAGTTTGGCGCCGTATGTGGGAACGTGGTTCCCGACTGGGGGGCAAATTTTCGCTCCATCTCAAAAGGTCGTTAATTTTAACTTCCTGACTTCAGCCATTGTTTCATCAATTTCATGGAAATTAGATCTGGACTGGGGGGTAACTTTGACTCCAACTATGGTTAAAACAATCCCTCCAATACTTCAAACATCAAGAAGATATGTCAGGAAAATCTCAACAAATGCAAGGATACTTCCGATCAATAATAAGCTTTACACAGTCCCCTGCTGGACTTCTACTCCTTGGGCAAAGTCTTGATGTTGACCTAAAAAAGGCAGTAATGGTCTAAAGATATACCCTTTTTTATCTTTGATTCGGGATACACGCGACGTTCGTCCCCTCTCAATCAAAGCAAAATCAATCCCAGGGGGGATTCGATTTGACCTCTTCCATACAGGTTAACGTCGTCGAGCAAAGTGCTCTGACATACAAGCTCGGATAGGTCTTACATCCTTGGTGGATTCTCTCGACCTATTCCACACAGGTTAACGTCATCGAGAAAAAACTCCGACATATAACCTCGGATAGGTCTCACATCCTTGGTGGATTCTCTCGACCTCTTCCATACAGGTTAACGTCGTCGAGAAAAAGCTCCGACATACAACCTCGGATAGGTCTCACATTCTTGGTGGATTCTCTAGACCTCTTTCCATTCAGGTTAACGTCGTTGAGAAAAACCTCCGACATACAACCTCGGATTGGTCTCACATCATTGGTGGATTCTCTCAACCTCTTCCACACAGGTTAACGTCGTCGAGAAAAAACTCCGACATATAACCTCGGATAGGTCTCACATCCTTGGTGGATTCTCTCAACCTCTTCCATACAGGTTAACGTCGTCGAGAAAAAGCTCTGACATACAACCTCGGATAGGTCTTACATCCTTGGTGGATTCTCTCGACCTTTTTCACATAGGTTAACATCATCGAACAACACTCTGACACACAACCTCGGATAGGTCATACATCCTTCTTGGATTTTCTAAACCTCTTCCTCATAGGTTAACGTCATTGAGCAAATGTTATGACATACAACCTCATATGGGTTATATATCTTTGATGAATTCTACGCTATACTACCCGTCGCCAAATTTTTCGTCGTCTTTCTACCCAGCCATTAAGTGTCGTCGGTCTTTTGCCCGACCTCCAAGTGATGTCGGTCTTCTACTTGACTTCCAAATATCGTCGGCCTTATCGTCGTCCTTCTACCCGGCCTCTAAGTTACGTCGGCCTTTTACCTGGCCTCCATGTGATGTCGGTCTTGCACCCAACTTCAGAGTGATGACGGCCTTCTGCCCGGCCTCCATGTGACAATAGTCTTGCACCCGACTTTAGAGTGACGCTGACTTTCTACATAGCCTCCAAGTGTCACTAGTCTTCTGTCTGACCTCCAAGTGACGTCGTCCTTATGCCCGGCCTCCATGTAGCCTCCATGTGATTTCGGTCTTGCACCTGACTTTCAAGTATCGTTGGCCTTCTACCTGGCCTCCAAGTGTCACCGGTCTTCTGTCTGACCTCCAAGTGATGTCGGCCTTCCAAGTGATGTCGGCCTTCTGCCCGGCCTCCATATGGCCTTCATGCGATGTTGGTCTTGCACTCGACTTTCGAGTATCGTTGGCCGTCTACCTGGCCTCCAAGTGACCCACTTTCTCATAGACATAAAGGTTTCCATCAGCATGAGCAACAACAAAAATGTCATCGCCATCTGGTACCCAAGCAACACAAGTGCATCGACTGCAGATAGTAAAATTTATCCACAGGACAATTAGAAAAATAATGTGGCTTTCAATATGAATGCCATATTAACACAAGATGTTGAGCAATAATACAAAACAAATGAATGCAAATATTTACTTTCCACCTCCCATTCATGTGAACACACTACACACGGTATCACAGCTAGTAAGGTTTTAAATAAAATATAGCGCAAGGGTCATTAAAACAATGCAAAATGTGAAAATTTCGCTTAAACTTTCATCGAAACTGCCATGATTTAGTGAAGCATGATGAAGGCCCTTCACAAGACCTTGCAGTATTAGCCCAACATTAAATTTCAGGTACAATTCTCACTCAACAACAGATCAGAGAGTAAACATTTTAACAAAATTTCAGTTATTTAAAACGAATATAAAAATGTAAAATAAAAAATAAAAAATGGGCAATCATATATTGAAAACATGGTATTTGAACTCACTGTCTCCAGACAGAAGCCCAATAAGCAAGTCATGCCCATACTTCGCTTCAGAATCAAATGAATGGCACAGAGAATTCGAGCTTGCTGAAATGAATGGGCCTTGATCGGATCCTAAAAAGAACTCATCAAGTAGAAAATAGTATCAGAGAGAATCTAGCAAACAAAGTGCATGAATTAAATTGAGAATTGAGATCACTGATGAATAACGTGTCACCATCATTAAAGATTAAGTAAGCCACTTTGCCATCATAATTGAAAGCTACAGGAGAACTGCTCGATCCTGCTCCGGAAGTCCCTCCGAACTTGCTAGTGCCAAATGCTACCTTGCTCCCACCGTTTGTGCCACCATAAGAGAATGTCTTGCTCCCATTAACACCAACAAAAAGCCGTGCCGCTGCCCATTTCATTACGCTACTGGAGCTCGGTGTTGAAGGCTTGCTTGGCCCCTGGGAAGCTGACTTCTCCTTGAGATATGCGATGATCAACTATAAAAAACCATATTCGAAATCAGAACCTTCAAGATTACTAATAAGAGCACATAATCATAGCCCTAATCCCACCTGAGACACGGATTTTCCATGAGAGTAATGAAGAAGGCCAGCAGGGTGAGTTTTCTCGTACTGAAGCTTGTATTTGCCCTCGGGAGACTTGAAGGCACTCTTGAGCGCCCGGCCAGTGAACATCTCAATCACTGTGCAGCCCAGCGACCAAACATCGGCGGACATCCCCTGCTCCTCCCCCCTCGCGGCCTCCGACGTACCTCCGGCACATTCCATGAAACCATCGAGTGTGAGGCTAGTTCGCATTATTTCGCCAGAGAATTTCTAACCCGCTCAATTTGAGCGGGTTTAGATGTCGCGCAGACTGACTCCTGTAATACACCGTTGATGCATCAGAGGATTTACATATATTCTGCTCAAAATTAACCAAACAACCTAATTTAAGTAATGCATATATTTACATTACTTTGCCCTCCTAATTTTGCATACCAAATAACCCCTAAATGTTTTTTATTTCAGATGTTGGTCTCCGATGGGTACTTGCAGGTCAAATTTATGTTTTTTTTTTAATTATATTTTTTTATTTATTCTGTGAAAATAGATTATATTTGAGGAAGTTTTGAGATGAGATTTCGAGTAATGTAATTTCTTAAATTACAGGGGTAGTTATTATCACTTGTTTGGCTTCATTACATTTGGCTAAAAAAATAATTTGATAATAAACTCATACTCAACCGAAATGGGAATAGAATTAAGATAGTTGGATTTACTGTTCACCTGAACACACACTCGGGAAAATGTTACTCATGTTTTATGAGCTGTGAGAGCATCGGCGGCCAACGGAGACATATGAAGTTCATTATCAAAAAACATATGCCCTTGTGTTAAAAATGAACAATTTGATAATTTTGAAATCCCTTGAAGCTCCCTTTAATTTGCAAATTCAACAAATAATGTGGAGAATGTCTTCCTATATGGAGCCAAGAATAATAAATATACATAAACATTCCTATTGAATTTGAATTAACCGGAACAATTAATATGTTAAACTAAAGAAAGCATTATATAGGCTAAAACAATCACCTATATCATCTTTGGAAGAGGCAAAATTTTCGGAAGCAGCTTCATGCAAATTAATTTTCATGGAAGAAGCAGTTTTACGGAAAAATTTAAATTTGAGCGAATACGCCAAATCAAGTAGCGCAGTGTTAATGCGCTAATATTTTAGCGCATTCTTAAGAATGCGCCAATCTACCGAGCGCATTCAGCAAAAATTTCAGTTTGCCTGGCTGGTTGAATGGATTGTTTGGTTTTTAGCGGAAACAAGATCCGCGAAATCCGCGGACCGTTGCGGAAAATTAAACGCAAATAATTGCGGTTGGTTGGACGCTTGGGGAGTGGGTGAGGGTGTTGCATGCAAATTTCAATTATCAATTATCAATAGGAGGAGAAGGGCTGACGGGAAATCACAAGTTTGTTCGAGTTGTTTGCTGTGTGCCTTGCTCCTGCTGTGTTCATCCGGAGAGAGGTATGTTTAATTTTGTTTTCTTTTTAATTTAATTCATAATTTATTTGGCTTCTGATGTAAAAGTTTTGTACATATTTTTTTAGAAATTATGTATTATGAAGTTGTATTTAGCTCCGCACTTTTTGTGGGATATATTTCTTTGTGGCAGATTTATGTGTTATTATTTTAGGAGTAACTAGTATCAATTTTTCTCTGCAAATTTGTAGTTTATTTTAAAAAAAATTTGGTTTATTGTATTTATTTTTAGCAATTTTTATTGTTAGATCTGGTATGTGGGAAGAAATTAATCAATGTTTTGTGGATAGTTGGATGTCTTTTTTTTCTCAGAAGACCTCCAATTATGTAACATATTTTTTTAGAAATCTGTAGTACGCAGGCAAATTCACTAATTTTTAATTTTTATAGCAGGGTAGATGTCGTAAACCTCGGTAATTATGAGCTAAACTTATGTTTCCGATCTCAGTTTAAACTTGACATGTAATCCGGTTAAAATTTATGTTTCTTTAATTACATTAAGAATTATAAATTCACTACATTTTATTTATAAATATTTAATTGTATTTTAATTATCAATAAATTTTCTAATTTTAAGAGTTTACATACACTATTATAATCAGAGACTCACTCATCCATTGCATATGGAAGAACTCAGTTAAATAAGCCAAACTCTGACTCTATCATCTTTTTGTTTTGCATAAAATAATTCTTGATTAAGATTTTAAAAATTATAAATATCAACTCTTTGGCTTATGATTGAGGAGCTTATGATAGATCTGGTTGGTAACACGTCTTATACTTGTTATCATGTGGCTCTCTCTCTCTCTCTCTCTCTCTCTCTCTCTCTCTCTCTCTCTCTGCCTCTCCCCCTCTCTGTCTATCTTTCTCTATCAAATTATTTTGATCAAAATTAATTTTAATGGATCTCTAAGTTATTTAATTGTTAAAGAAAGTAAATTTGTATTATGATTAAAAATGGAGATGGAGGTGCTTTAAAGTTTTTGTTAGGTTTGTTTTGAGAAGCATGTAATATATGAATTTTAAAAATAGTTTTTTCTAGGATAACCAGACTGATTTTTTTTGTTATGTAATGAGCATAAAATAGAGAGAATTAATTAAAAATTTTGTTGTATTATTCTTAAAATAAATTAAAATTTTTTGAGACTCACTCGAATAAAATATTTGAAAAAGCATCTTGACTTAGGTTTCGTTTCTGATGGCTTTTTTACTACTTCTTAATGTAGTTTTCTATTTATTTTTTTACTATAAAAATTTTAAGAAGCAATAAGACAGTCTTATAAGGTATTCCAGATGTACTGAGACAAATCGGGCTTTAGTTGTTTCTGATTTGAACTTGGATTTGATTAATCAATCGAATTTGCTACAACTTGATTATGTATATAGAAAAGTTATTTAGATTGAAATATTTATTGCAATATAAATATGGTGAAAGAATGAGAAATAATTAAAAATCACTTAATATATGAAAGTGATATATAATTTTTAAATATTTTTAATAATTATGTACATAAACTTTTGAAATATAATATATTTTAATTATATTTTATATAGATATTTCATAAACTAGCTAGCACATGAGCTAACAAGTTAAGTCAGGTTTAGCTCAAACTCTGCTCATTATGTGTAATTATGCTTATATGCAGATAAACATACATATCAATATAGCTTGATAATATTAATTGAATTAATTAATTAGATCTATAGAGAATTGTTATCAATAAGAGTTAAAATTTGAAAATAGGCATGATTACTATTGCAATTATCAAATCCTTAGCGTAATACTTCTTCTTCTTCTATTTTTTTTTAATTTCAACAAAAACTCAAATATGATAAAGTGAAGTGATTGAAGAAGATCGTATGTGGTAATTGGGAAATACAAATAATATCCAATAAATTTTTTATTACTCTCCCATTTATTGATCACCATATCAATCATAGTCGAGTGATGTCAATGAAAATTCTTGAGCTGAAACCCACACTAATATCAATTGCTTCAATCCAAAATAAAAAATTAAAAACACACTCACACACACACAATTAAATGTTGATGGAAGAAAAATCTCATTACTACAAGGAAAAAATGATGAGGTAAGAAGATATTCTCAACCTATTATAACCAAATTATTAATATTATTGGAAGAATAATAATTCAAAAGGAACCGGCTCACTCACTATATCTAGTGAAACCTTTATCAAAATTGATGAATCTTATAGATTGTCATCATGTGGCCTTCAAAAAAATCCTTATGTATCTAAGGTTTTTATAATCTTAACTATGAAGAAATGTTTGGGTAATTAAACAAGGATGTTGATAGAAGATAAATTGTAGACAAAAAATTGTAATGTTTATGGCCTACACCGATAAACTTTTTTTTGGTTACTTCTCTAATTTTTCAAAAGTTGACTACAAGTGAGTTTATACATTAAGAATTTTTGTAGAATATATTATCAAATTTTAAAATAGGCCCTTATTATTAAGGTTTTATACGTAAAGTAACTTGAGGTTTTTTAATTAGACCACCAAATGGTCTCAAATTTTGCTGAAACTATGAATATTTGTTTAAAATGACATAAGATGAAAATCCTAAAAGTTTTAAAGCATTTTGAGTTATATTCTATTTGTTAATGATTTGATAAATATAGTAATGAATTAAATTACTGAATTGACTTTCATTGAATAACTGAATTGGGAATATTAAATTCATCCTTAAGGAGATTAAATGTTTACATATTTGGTGGATATTTTAGGTTAAAAAAAAATTGAGTAGATTTTTGTGCTACAAGCTGAATACATCATTGTGATTGAATTGAAGAATGAATTAATTTGACCTCATCGGTAGGAATAGAATTAGTATATTGATACGTGTTAAATAACATTTACTCTCGTTACATTATGACATTTTTTGTAAATTAAAAAATGTTATCGAAAAATGACATTCCTTGGAGTAATCCTCAAATTTGTGTAATTTAGGACAGAATGTCACGCCTAATGTTATTTTACGGTGGGGAGCTTCGTATCGGGGATGATTTCACAGCGAGTTATATCGGTGGACAGAATCGCCCAATAATCGTTGATTACGATATTTCTCTCACAATGCTAAAAGATAGAATTATGGGTGCGCTTAGGATTAATTCTGCAACACATATTGTCAACCTGACATGTCGACTTCGGAATCATGGTGGATACGGCACAACACATGTAGCGGATGATGAAGTTTGTGAGTTTATGTTATTAGAAGCAAGAATTGATCCTGTCGTTGTTTACGTTGAGGCAGAACAAATCAATCAATGTGACCATGCTGGTCCGTCAACGGAGATTCATATGTGAGTATTAACAACTTCATTACATATTGCTGTTGTGATTAAATTCAATATCTAAATATTAAGCATAACTTATTCTATTTGAATTAGTCCAAATTCGTGGACTGCCCGTGGAACTAATACGATTGAAATGCCACCAAACTTTTATGACCGACTGAGTTTGTCAGAGCGAACAAACTTGGTGCAGGAACAACAACCTTCACGTACCAATGTGAGCCATCGTCCACGTTGGTCAAGACAACGTCGTAATATATCTGAAGAAAACGTAGTCTCTTCCTCATTCATACCTCCAATAGAGGAAAATGATAATGTTTTGTTACAAGGAGATGACATCGATAACAATGACATAAATTCATACGAAACTATGGATAGTGGTAGCACTGATTCAGGGGATAGTTCTAGTCATCCTGAAATTGAAACACATGAAGAAATGTACAATTGTATGAACGATGAGAATTTAGGTGTTGAGTTCATTGCTGATCATGCTAGACGCAATGTTGCTGGATTAGAATCAATGGATGCAAATAATAATTTCAAAGAAACCATTCAAACAACCGAACAATGGGATGATGATGATCAATGTGATCCTCCTATCATCAATATTGTTAGCTCAACAGAAGCAAATATTCCATCGGAAGTTTATGAAGGTCAAATCTTTCATAACAAAGAAAGCTTACAGGCTGCAATTAATGGTTGGTCGATTTCACAAAATGTTCAATACGTAGGTTCAACTTCCAATAAAAGTCGTCTCACAATATTATGTGCACAACATAATAATGTTCATAGGCCTTGCTATTGGCGACTACATGCAACACGAAGTAAAAGATTATGTGGTCTTTGGAAAGTGTCATCCGCGGGTCCGCCACATACTTGCACTCAACCTGTATTACTTGGTGGCCATCACAATTGCACCTCAAAATTTATATGCAGGCATATCATGCCTATTATAAAACAACAACTCGACATAAAACCAAAAGAGATAATAGCAAGAATGGAGTCAAAATTCGAAATGAAGATCTCGTACATGAAAGCGTGGGATGCACGGAGGAAAGCCATCGAAGCAATATTTGGTTCGTATGAGGATTCTTATCGTTCGCTCCTACGTTTCATGGAAGTGATACGCTTGTCCCAACCAGGCACAGTATACAATGTCGAATTAGTTGGAGGTTCACGATTCAAGGCATTATTTTGGGCGTTTGGCCCATCAATATATGGGTGGCAGCACTGTCGCCCTGTCCTTAGCCTCGACAGAACTTTTTTGCTAGGAAAATTCCGTGGTACCCTTCTTGCTGCAGTTGGAATTGACGCGAACGGTGGACTGTTCCCATTGGATTTTGCAATAGTTGAATCAGAGAGCAATGATTCATGGGTTTGGTTTCTTCGTAAACTACATGATCTGGTTGAAGTTGTTAAAGAGCGTCCAAATTTATGCATAATCTCAGATAAGCATCCAGGGCTTGTGAGAGGGTGCCGAGAAATATTCCCGCAGGCCGTTCATAGACACTGCCTTCGTCACTTGCGTGAAAACTTCAAAAAAATTTTACGTCGCCAAGGTATTGTTGATGTTGAAGGCCTTTGCAATAATATGTATTTGGCTGGTAGTACAGAAGACAGTGCGAGCTTTACACGTATGATGGAGCATATTAAAAATGCAAAGCAAGAGGCATATGATTGGTTGTTACAACGTGATGTTAGTAAGTGGTCCTTATTATTTGACAATGGATGTCGATATAGCATCATGACAACGAACGCATCAGAATGTTTTAACGGAGTTCTTAAACGTGCTCGTGAGTTGCCAATTCAAGGTTTAGTAATGTCAATATACTATAATCTCGTGTCTTTATTCATGCGGCGTTCTACAGAAGTTGAGAAGTGGATGATGGCTGCTGAATCTGACCTTGTTCCTAGAATAATGGGTATGTTACAAAGAACTGAACGAGAAGCACGACGTTGCCCTGAACCAATAACCATTAATAGAGGAGAATTTGAAGTTGTCGATTCGGCTTGAAAAACATATAAAGTTGAAGTCCTTACACCTGAAAAGTGTGCTTGCACATGTAACAAACCACAACTACATCATTTACCATGTGTTCATGTGATTGCGGTTGCTGGATATAGGCGATGGAATCACAATGCTTTCGTGTCTCAATACTACACACTAAACTCATATAAGGCAATATACTCCGGGCTATTCCACGTTGTCCCGCCTAACGATGTTTGGCCAAATTTTAATGAAGGAGCTGGAATCATACCTTTGCTTGCACCAGCTTTTAGGAGACGTGCAGGTAGACCAAGGACAACCAGATTTTGTAATACGATGGATGAGGCACAATCAAGCTCAAATAAACGGTGTGGACATTGTAAGAGACATGGTCATAATAGGGCAACTTGTCCGTATAATCCAGCATCGTCGAGGTAATGAATATAATCCCTTTTTTTAACATTAATTTGGGCTCCTTCTAAATTATACACTGAAAAGAACTCATTTACTTTTATTCTTGAGGTAAAGATACGGTCGATAACTCAAGGAATATGGATTTTGATTGGCGATAAAGGGAAAATGTTCATTGCTCCTGCTAGTGATGAGTTGAGCTTGTGACGCGCTTTCGATATTCAGTGTTCTAATATGTGTAAATTTTTGATATTTCGCCGTCGTAATGTATGTTTTTTTTTTAAAATATCCTACTTGTGGGTTGTGGTGTATAATTCATAACTTGTTAGATTTGACCGTATTTTTGACGAACTGTTATGTAACTTTTAATATAACTTCTTTAATTAACAAACGCGCATCACATATTCAGTCATTGTTATTATTGAATTTAGAATATCCACAAATCGCTTCAATTTGTGAAATATAGCTATGGCTGAAAGATCTCGACGGCGGCGTGGTGGGCGTCGTACCACCCAACAGGAGATCCCGGACGAACCGATTCGAGAAATGAGCATAGCATCGCTGGGAGCATCTCATAGGGCTCATGATCCTGATCAGGTATAAATGTAATTCAAGTGTATTTGTGTATATTATAAAGTGCAAACATCTCTATCCTTCTTTTAATTGGTTCTTCTTATTATCCTGGCCACAGACGTCTCCTTTGGTTGCTTCGACCCACTTACATACAGCACGTGAGTGGCCGGTTGAGTGCCCCCGCATGATTTATGTTCTACGAAACCTCGGCCTACATAACATTCGGCGTCTACAGTTCATACGTTTGGATCACAATCTCATAACAGCACTTGTCGAGAGATGGTGTCCGGTTACGAACACTTTTCATTTAACGGTTGGAGAGATGACAATAACGCTGCAAGATGTGCAGGTTATACTAGGACTGTGAATTGATGGGCTAGCCGTCGTAGAACCAAATGTTGTTGGGAATGGTCGTCGTTGGGAGTCATGGCCGGAATGCTGTGATGAACTACTTGGTACACATCCAGGCAGAGATACTGTGTACCATGCTCCAGGCGATGAAGAGGACACGGCCACTTTCAGGATGGGTAGTTCACAGTTCGAGTCAATGCTCCCCTTACGTTGGCTTCGATGGACTTTCTACAGAGATTCATATGAACAGCTAGCTCCTGGTCCATTTCTTCAACATGTACGGGCTTACATCCTGTTCATGATTGGGTGTTTTTTGATCCCAGACACATCGCGGTCACATGTATCCTTATAGTGGTTGCCCTTGCTTATGGATGTGGACTCATTCGGTCAAATGTCTATTGGATCTGCTGTTCTTGCACATCTGTACAGAGAGCTATGTAATGCGACAAGGCCCACACGTACTTATATTGCCGGTTGTGTTGCATTACTACAAGTTTGGTCATGGGAGAGATTGTACATTGGCCGATCCACACTACGTGTATCACAAATTCATGATTTTGGTGGAAGACCTCTTGGTTGCAGGTATTTTTATTAATTTGTAGCAAGAGTTTGAACCTATATCATCGGGGGTGTTGTATTACTTATGCGACAACCTATTTAATGTAGGTGGGCTGAAGATCGGATACGTGAGCTCCCCTCCGGCAACACGTTGACATATCGAGATGATTTTGACGGTTTACGGCTAACTCAGGTATTTTTTGGATTATGGCGCTCGTTACTTTTTCCTTTATATTGAATCAATAGAAATCCTTGTCTTCTATAAATGTAGGTGAGCATGACTCCGTACACGGAAGACATTCTAACAACTTTGCCAGCCGAATGTTTGGAGGGGATGGACATATGGCGTGCTAGAGTGCCCCTAATTAGCTGGAAGCGCACCGAGTGGCATCTTCCTGATCGTGTAATGCGACAATTCGGGGGAATACAATTCACGGATGTACGACCGATGGAATTAAATTTTAGAAGGATTGATGGAAGAGGTAGAGCGGATATGGATTGGACAGTTCAGTATAGAGATTATCTAGAGATATGGGAAGATAGGAGAGCATATGTAGTGGCAGTAACCCGCCCAGAAGGGACAGGTAATCAGGAGTTAGGTACTTACCTACGGTGGTATAGATCATGGGCTTCGATCTATTTATTACAACCTCAAACAGAACCGCCTGAAACTTTCTTTCCTCGCTCACCAGGCGAACGATTAGTGGTACGTTGCAAAAATACATATTTTTACAAAGTTCATATAAAGCATATCTTGACAAAATATTTTTATCGCCCAGGCTGACTACTACATACGTTCGAGTGCTATTCTTGAGCCATTGGCGGGGGGTCAAGGACAAAATGCAAGTTCATTACAGTTAGCAGTTGAGTAGGTTTCGGAGCTTTCCGCTAGAGTGCATCGTTCAGTCTATATCGACTATACTACCTTTGACAGCACACCACCTGAGATGACTCAAAGCAGGGCAGAAGGAATAGGTTCTCATGGCTCTCAAGGACCAAGACGATCAACTTCTGATGCTCCATCTAGATCCAGGAGAAGTCGACAACAGCAGAATTTTGAACGAGAACCACCAAGACATTCAATGCACATTCCATCGAGCACCTTTGACATGTCTGGGGTAGGACCCTCCACACAACATTGGAGCCCATTGGCAGTACAAGAGAGCAGTGCACATGAAATCTTTTATGGTACACCATCTCAAAATCCTGCAACACAAACATTTATACCCATATCAATACCAGAGTGGATGTCAAGGGTTGGATTACCATCCTCCCCCTCGCAGAAAGATATATTGTTAATGGGAGGACAAACTTCAGAACAGTATACTGATGTGAGGCAACATCAACCTGAAGTTCCACCACAAGATGAGGAATTTATTGAGGAAGAGCAACAGCTACAACGACGCAGGAGAAGAGCTCCAGATAGATATACTCCTGGTAGTAGGGCTCTTCCTCGGCATCGATAGATGGTCTGGGCAAAAATTCTATCTTACTTATGCTTACTATTTTATGTATGTGAATGTTCGATAATCTGTAACACAACTTAAAACCAGCTATTTATGCTCTCTTATTTATATTCAGCATGCAAGATATAGTATTCTCTACGTTGTTTCATACTTGAGTTGAATATTATTCCAAGTCATTTCACTACATATTTTGCTCCTTTGTTCATAGGAATCCACATGTGAAGGAAGATGAGGTTTATTATTACAAAATATACTCGGAGGTCAATGAAAATATGAGAGGCGCAACAACACAGCAACTAATAGAAGAAGGAAGTACCCGTATACATGAAAGTTTGGCTTATAGCACAGATGAGATCTTGGAAGAAAAAGCAACTAGAAATGAAATTTATAGATGTCTTCTACATACTTGGGGGGAAGACGAGGATGTTGTCCTGTGGCATGAAAATGATGATATTATGAAATTAAGACAATATAGGAACGGCTATGAACTTCGAGCGAGTGGTTGGAAGTTGCTACAAGATAGATTTTGCGATATGAACGGCCACCTAGTCTCATTAAATTTTCTAAAGGATCGTATTCGAGAATTGGGTTGCGATAAACACGGTTCAGTTGAGCCGGGGATAGGAATATCAATGCTTGATATGGATCACTGTATTCTATGTCAACATTGGTCGCATAAAGAAGATAAATGGCTCTTACATAACTACAAAATGCTAATGCAATGTTCTTAGGGTGGAAAGGATAAAAAATTTTTAGATGGCGAAGATTGGAACCACCTGCAACACGGATTTATGTACCATTTCAAATGTTGCCCAACACAAACACAAGTTCAAGGTCGTATACGACATTTGCTTAGGAAATGACTATGAGGTGTTCTAAAATGTAAGAAAATATTAATATTTGATGTATAACATTATGGTGCTAACTATCTAAAAATTCTTATTGTCTTTACTTTTGGTATTATTGGCCTTTACATATTTACTTTTATTATTTCCATAAATAATAACTCATTTCGCATTTGCTTAAATTTCAGCCCATAATGTCATCATCTTCATCAATGGCATCAGCAATAAAGCACTCACCATCTAGGGATTTCCTTCACATAATTCCAAGAAAGAAGTTGATATATGATGGAACAATTCGATTGACAGAATCAATGTCGTACCCTATGGATGAGTTCTTGGAGGATAAAGCAAGAACAAATGAATTTTTTTTATGTTGTTTACATGAATGGTCTTGGTATGAAGACGATAGTTTATGGGATACATATCATGAAGTTATCAAAAGTCATCATCCCATGTATGTGGATGGAAAAACAATTACTGATTTGGGCTGGAAATTTGTACGACAAAGGTTTACGGATCATAATGGTCATTTTGCCCCTATAAATATTCTTAGTATAAGAATTTATGAAATCACACAGAAGAAAGATGGTTCCGTTGTGGTCAATGCTGAGAATCCAATAACCGATGTGCAACATTGTATCCTTTATAAAAGGTGGCATACTAATCAAGATGCATTTCTATCAGAAAAATATAAAGAGCTGAATATTATAGATGGTAAAAAGAAGGAGTTTCTTAACATAAAAGATTGGCAATACATCCAACACCAATTCACGTTAAAATTCTTATGCTGTCCAACTCTATCTCAACTCCAAGCGCGTATGCGTATCGTTCTGAGCCAAATGTAATAATAATTTGTTTATCATTTCTAAATTTTTATGATATGTCATCCATTTTATTACTGAACTAATCTTCTATATTTTTCAATTTCTGTTAATGCCTTTTGTCACTTTCATTTCCCAATAGTCTAAAATTATTAGCTAGATTTAAATATAAAATATCCTCGAATCTTACTTAAATTTTAAATTTTTTTTTAAAATACTGCGCTAATCTTTAAATGTCGCATTTACAATGCTTGATTCAAAAATTTGGCCTTTTAATAATGCCTTGAAATTATCTAATCTAATTTTTTTTTCAATCACTAGGAAACAATTACATAAAAGTTCTAAATTTTTTATAATTCTTAAGAAATAATTAAATTTTAAAATGATGAGATCACAAAATTATTTGGATACTCAAATTTATTTTAAAGATCACTAATATAAAATTTAAAACTATTATAATCATTTTGCATAAAATATAAGTGATAAATAAAATAATCCCTTTATATTATCTAATATAATTTTCATTTCAATTAGGAAAAAACATAAGCATAAAATTTATACATTTTTGAAATATTTAAAAAATAATTAAATTATATTAAACATGTGGAACTGAAAACGAAAATAAACAAAACTCATACAATGAAAATTATGCACACTGATAACGAGGAAGATCAAAGCGTGTAGAAAGCTGAATACGCCGACTGCTTACGCGCATTTCATGCAAAAAAATTTCATTTAAAGAATGCGCTCAATGTAATAGCGCATTCAAAGAATGCGCCGAATAAGATGGCGCATTCTTTGAATGCGTCAACCTATCTAGCGCATTTGATCTTTTTAAAATTTTTTAAAAAATCTGCTTGAATCTTTAAAAGTCGCATATAAGATGCTTGTTCCGAAAATTTGGCCTTTTGAAGATTGGTCAGATAATGAAAGCAATAGATAAAGTAAAGACGACCATGCTCTCTTCCTCAAACATTTGTAAATAGTGGAAGTAATGATCTCCTGATATATATATATATATATATATATATATATATATATATATATATATATATATATATATATATATATATATATATATATATATATATATATATATATATATATATATGATACATCATCAAAAATTTATCTTGAACAGGCACGAATCTCAAGGCAAAATCAAGTTGGAAACTTCCGAAATTAAAATTGGGAGCATCCGAACTCCGATTTCAGCAAACTTACAGTCGAACTGAGCGTCTTGGAAATACGAACCCAATGACACCAAATTCGATTCCAAGCCCAAATGGATCCAAATCAAAGCCTCGAAGCACATTTGGAAGGTTCAAACTATGATTTGGATTACCAAACGGTTTTCAAACATAACGTGCTTATAGTCGAATCGAACGGCTCAACGAGACGAATCCAACGAGCCCAAGATCACCAAATCTGACATCACTAAAACATTCAAATGTCCATCAAACGGTCCATGATCAAGGGATTCAACATCGGCCGTCCATCCAACCATTTACCTTTGATCTCTCACATATTTACAGGTCATGCCACTCCAGAAATCTATAAATAGACACATCATTTCTCTTGACATTTGTAATCTGATCACCCTCAAGGACGAGTCAGCCCACTGTACTCAACTCAAATTCTATAGAAACCTTTTCAACTGGGCTAGGCCCCATGGTTTTTCCCCTTTCCTGGGTTTTCCACGTAAAAAAATATTGTGTTCTGTGTGTGAGTTGGATAACCGTGCAACACTAAGACGTAGAATTACAACTCTATCTCCGCGTGTATTCTAGCTCGCAACAATTTGGCGATGTATGTGGAAAACTCAATCCCACTATCCTAAGCACTACTCTAATGGTGAACAGGTGTAGCAATCTCATCTTAAGAGCCTCCCGCTCCAACTCACACCAATCCAGAAATCCTTCCATGAACCAGGGACGCCATGCATCTGACTCTTTTTATCCTGGGGGGCATAATGCTACTGGAGAAGGAACTTCAGTGCCTTCCCTGGAAGACCGCATCAAAAAGATGGAGGAATCTCATAATGAGATCCTTCAACTCCTGCGAGAGACTCGACAACCGGCACTAACACCTCAAGAAGAGATTCTTCTCCCACGAGACCCACCAGGGCTCGAAGATGTTCAACCTGAATATCTTCATGGTGAAGTTCCCCTTCCTCCACCAAGAATGCGTCCTAAGACGCATTAAGACAATGAGTTTGCTCACATAGCAAGCTCTACCCATCCTTCACACGCAGGTCTCCAACCTCGCATTTCTCCGGATATCCTTGAGGTCTCAGCCCGACAGCATGAATTACGAAGATTAGTCCGAGAAGAGTTCCCCATATGAGATATAAGACAATCTCTTCGTCAACGGGACTTCCAAGAGTCATCACCCATTACTGAAGTCATCCTTCAACACCCCATTCCGGCAAGATTCAAACTACCTTGTTGTGGTAGATATGTTCTTGATGACAAAACAATTATGGACTCAACTGCTAATATAGCTGAACCCCATAAAGATGGAACCAAGTTGTGGCACTCACAACTTGGTCATATTAGTTAAAGAAGCTTAATTGAGTTCAGTAAACAAAGTCTATTGTGTGGAAACAATACCGGAAAGCTTAATTAACGTGAATGTTGTATTCTGAGTAAAAGACCGTGCAATAAAAGTTCAGCAAAACTATGCATGTAAGCAAAGGGATCCTTGATTACATTCACAGTGTTTTTTAGAAGCCATCAAGAATTGAATCAAAAAGGGTGGAGCAAGATATCTCGTATCATTTATAAATGATTAATCTAGAAGAATTTGGGCACATTGCCCTGAACATAGGGATCAAGCACTCGAAACTCCTACAGGTTGGAATGAAATGGTGGAGAATTGAGTTACGGACTAACAGCAGGATGGAGTATTGCTCACTCTTGCCTAATAGGCATTGCACAAGCAAGGCATAGCAAGGCATAAAACGGTTGTGAGCACTTCATAACAGAATAAGATTGCCAACGTCATTTTGGGGAGAAACAATAAAGGGCATAGACTAAAGTGTATTGAGCTCGAGATGGACAAGTACATCATTAACAGAGAGGTCATGTTTAATTTAAATAAATTTCCATGTCAAAGTAACAAAGGAAAATGCAGAATTTTGAACTGAACACGAACCGAGCTCGAACATGAATTTTTTAAACGAGCTCGAGCTTGAACATGTGTCGGAGAGGCTCGACGAGCTTCAAGCCGAGCTTGAGCTCATTTTTGACAAACGAACCTGAACTTGAACAAGCCAAAGCTCGGCTCGGCTCGGTTCGTTTGCAGCCCTAATCATGACAATTGCATAGCTCGGGTCGGTGTAGCTAATTTATTTAATGCCTTGATTTGATACTCCATGAAAATAATTCTGATAAAAGAAGTACTTTAACAAGCTGACTAAGGCTTTGTTTGGGACGACTTTTTTATTGTTTCTTAAAATAGAGTTTTAGTATGAAAATTAAAATTTATCATAGTTTATCTATCATAAACATTAGCGTTGACAAAAAACTTTATTTTTTAATACTTGACCAAATAGGGAATAATTAGAATTATTCATTTGTGATAATATTTATAGTAAAAAATCTATCATATTTATTCATGTAATATATCCTTATTATTGAGGATATTCTATTTCATTGCATTTCCATTATTATTTTATTCTCTTGCCTTTATATAGACACAAAATCATTCGAAAAAAAATATAGCATTTTAGAATATCTAATATTGTAAGAAATAAGATAATTTTGGTGGGAGAAGAAGTTGGATGTTGCCACAACCATTTATCCATGCATCTAGCATGAAATAAATGCCCACAATTTAGTAAAAACCTCAATTACTTATCCTCTCCTTCCTCATCATCATAGCCGACAAGGCTCACTGACGATCGACACAACGGCCAAGTTGGAGATTACCCCAACCATTGATCCACACATATTGCATGAAATAAATGCCCACACCACCGTAAAAGCCTTAATATGCCTTATCCTCCCTTTCCTCATCTTCATAGTCGACATGGAATTTACGTTATGAGGCTGTAAATTCATTGGCTTTCAATTAAATCTTTGGATGTATTACGTTAAATGAGATTTGAAGTTTATAGGTCGTAATGGGGATTAAATTTGTGACATTAATGGAAAGGCTGTAATAAATATTAAATGAAAGGTTGCAATTGGAATTCATTAACAAAAATGTGTAATGAAGCATGGCTTTCAACTTCCAGTTCGGTGCTTCCCTTATAACATCAAATAACAATCAATTTGAAAGAAAGAAAATATTAATACAATTGGCCATAAAATAACCCATTCTATTTCCAAACAAAGGAAGTCCTCATCTTCAACTAGAACCACATGCAAAAGAATAAGATCAAGTCGAACAACTTAAATGCTCACAATCGAGTAAAAGTTTCAATGGATTATTCTCCCCTTCCTCCTAATCATAGTCGAAAAGGCATCTCGAGCAGCAGCCGGCAGTGGCCACCCGCAGATCCTAATGTTTGACTTGACGTAGGTGAGGTTAGGCCAAGTTGAGTGTGGCGTTGCCCCAACCATGGATCCACACACATGGCATGAAATAAATGACCGCAATCCGGTAAAAGCCTTAATACGTCTTATCCTACCCTTCCTCATCTTCATATTACATGATTGGAGTTGAATAAATACTCTAACTGGTATGGAAATGCTGTAATAAAATAGTTAATAATTAATGAAAGACATATATATTATAAATAATTAAATGAAATGCTTCAAAAGGATTGCATGAATACTTTATTTTTTTACTAAAACTTCAAGTTAAGACATGTCAAGAATTTCTTAAAATTGTGAAAGAACCAGTGGCAGTAATCAATCTCTCGATGCATTAGGGCTATTCATATTATTCTTGATAGAGTAAAAAGTGACAAAATGTAAAATTCTAAATAATTTTATGAGTGTGATGCTAGATTGTTACAGTTGATACATTGTTTGATCACCTTGATCAAGCTGTTTAGTGTTCACCACCGATCATCATGGTTGCCTATTGCCTTCAACAGTATTAGAGTATATAATATTAGGGGTGCAACCGAGTCAAGTCAGCTTGCAAGCTGACTCGAGCTCGACTCGGTATTAGGCTCGACGAATCGAGCTTTTCAAGCTCACGAGTCGAGCTCGAACACGATTTCGAGTTCGACAATTTATCAAGCTCGAGCTTGACAATAGAGTAATTAGGGTATGGAATCGAAATACTTCAACATAATAATTTTTAAAAGCACTTAATAGCAATGATTGAATTTTAACGTGGGGGTCCGTGCAGCAACTCATAATAGGTTTTTTTTTTTTAGGTATCGGCCCGCTGCCACGTCAGCTTGTGACGTGCTTGGCGGTGTCCACTAATCCCTTGACGAGTCTACTAGCAACTAGCCCCACAGGTGCTGGACACATAGTTCTTTTCTCTCCACTTAAGAAGTCGTGTCATACGAGAGGGGATTCGAACTTGGGATGGGGGATTCCCAACCAAGCATGCCCACCAACCCACCTAAGCCCGGTGGGGTCGGGCGGATCTGATTCCAGTAGTATGCAGGCGCAGTCGTATGGCTTTCCGGCAACGACAAGGGCCGCAAGGCGGCGACCAATTCCCGCAACCTGCAGGTATTCCAAGAACCTCAAGGCTTTTTTTGACTTTAAACTGTCGATGTATTAGTAGAGATAGCAACAAGTTAGCTAATTATTATGCAAACTTAGCTCTTTTTAATAGCTTTTGTGGGGATGATGTCTCTTTGAATAAGGTTCCTCCTTCTTTCTTTGAGATTTTGAAGGAGGAATCTACCGTTTAGATGGATCTTTGCTTTAGTTTTTAATATAAGCTTGCTTCGGCTTTTCTTTCAAAAAAAAAAAAAAAGCCATTTTATGACAAATATGTTGGAGCAATACGTTTTAACAATCCATCAGGTGCCCGGTTGTGTGGTGGAGCAGCAGCTACCGGATGTAACACCTAGAGGATTACTAAAAGAATAGGCTCTTACCTGAAATGGATTATGTCAAGAATGGAGTTTGCTTTGCCAGCAAGATATGCTTAAAGTGCGTTTAGTGACTATTAAAATAAAATTATATAAATTTCTAATTTTTTTTAATTTAAAACAAAGAAAGTTCAACAATCAAGTTGAACTGATCTCGAGCAATCAAGTCAAATTTGAGGCTAAGAAATTTTTAACGAGTCAAGCTCGAGCTCAGTAATAACTAAACAAGCTTAGCTTGATTAGCCAGATACTCGACTCAACTCATTCGCACCCCTTCGGGTCCATCCTCCACAGGTAACCCTCTTCTCCTTCCTATTCTTCTTCTCCTTCTTCTCATGTCTATTCTTCTCCTTCTTTCTATTCTTCATGATATATCAAAAGGGTATGTGGACAAGATAATATCCTCCAATATTTTCCAACATTTAATATAATGCCAATAGTAATATTTCTTTCACAAATGCAAAGATGCATTCAGAAAAATCAAGCGATATACAGTTCCTAGCTGGACTTGTACTCATTAGCTAAGGTCTCAATCTTGACCTCAAAAAGGTAGTTCTGATTTAATGATAGATCATTCTTCACATTTGATTTCAGATATACGTGGCATTCACCCTCTCTCAATCAAGGCATAATCGATTCCATAGGATTTAATTCAACCTCTTCCACACAAGTTAACGTCATCGAGCAACGCTCTAACAAATAACCTCAGATAGATCAAACATCCTTGGTGGATTCTCTTGACATCTTCTACACAGATTAACTTCATCAAATAACTCTTTGATAAATAACTTTGGATATGTAAAACATTCTTAGTGATTTCTCTTGACCTCTTCTATACATGTTAACATGATCGAGCAACACTCTGACAAATAACTTCAGATAGGTCAAGCATCCTTGGTGAATTCTCTCGACCTCTTTCGCATGGGTTAGCGTTATCAAGAAATGCACTAACAAAAAATCTCGGATATGTCAAACATCCTTTGGTAAATTCTCTCGACATCTTCCATATAAGTTAATGTCATCATGCAATACTCTGACAAACAACCTTGAATAGGTCAAACTTTTTTCATGGATTCTCTCGATATCTTTCACCCAAGTTAATATTATTGATCAATGCTCTGATAAATAATCTCGTATATATCAAACATCTTTGGTGAATTCTTTTGACATCTTCCACACATGTTAGCGACATTGAATAATATTCTGATAAATAATCTCGAATAGGTCAAACATCCTTAATTGATTCTCACGACATCTTCCACACAGGTTAATTTCATCGAGCAATTCTCCGACAAACAACCTTGGATGGGCCAAACATTCCTTATGAATTTTTTTAACCTTTTTAATACAAAGCTATGCTTCTAAAAATAACCCCAAGAAGATCTGCCTATGAGGTAGCCTCGAAGAGAAGCTAGTGGTGGACATCATCATCACTTTAAGGACTCTATGAGATCAAGTGGTTGACAAAGTCACCATTCATTCAAAGACCTTAGAAGGCTCAAAAGCCTCAAAAGACATAGGCACATAAAAACCTTTAGGAGGCTGAAAATCTCAAAAGGTACATATACCTTTAGAAGAGTTTAAAATACTAAGACCACTGTAAATGAAGGAGTTGAGGTAATTAATTTCAGCCTAAATGACTCGCATTGTACCACACACAACCAAAATCATAAAATATTTCATTTTCTGTGTTTCCAAAATGGTAATAATTTTTCCAGATGCCTTTTAGACTGAAACTACAAAATTACTCTTAATTCAACAAACTAATGAATTTTAAATATGAATTGTTAGGATTTAATGGAGACACAAAAAATCAATTCGATCGTCTCCGAACGACATGTCAAATCATCGAGAAGAATTTTTGAAAGGTTAATGATAGAATGATAAAAAAAATTTATGCATTATGAGTTCTTGTGAGAGCTTGTGTGAGATCTCGTTCCCTTACTGTTCCTCTCTGATTTGGATTTTCCTCCCAGGATCGTCCAGGACGATGTTGAGATCGTCCAGGCCGATCAGTGCATTAAAAACAGCTGATTTCTAGAGTGCTTTCTGGAGCGATTTCTGGACAGGATCGTCCGGGATGATATTGAGATCGTCCAGGCCGATCTGTACTGTTCAAAATATCGTCCTGAGCATAGCCCTGGGAACGTTCCAGGACGATCAAAAATTGGTATGATCGTCCCGGGACGATATGGCGATCGGCCGGGCCGATCTGTGTATGATTTAAGTAAATCAGCTCGTTTTGAGGAGAGAGAAAATCATTTAAAACAAAAATATCTGATTTGAGGAGAGAGAAAGAGAAAGGGAAAAGAGGAAAAGCTGGATTTTGGAGGCCGCGGAGCGCTTTTCGTCTGACGCTGGTGTTGGGAAAAGTGAAGATCTCATGGTAAGGACTCCGAATCCTATTTCTGTTTTCAGATATATTGAGTTTTGATCGAGTTGTGCACTGTTTTGTGTTTTCGTAGTCGAACTTTTGACCTGATTTCTTATTAACACAACTTTCACCGCACAACTTTTAGTATGTTATATATATGACTATTGTACACGATTTGAGTATCTTCGGCGAAGATTTTACCGGTCGGAATTGATTCTACGCGATTTTTATTGAATAGAAAAATATCAGGACTCAATTTGATTTGGATTCTATAGATTGATAGTCTTATATTGATGTTGTGAACGTTCTGTTGTAATTTGGAAGAATTTGGAATTTGTGCCTTTTTGCAGGATTTTTGTGTAAATTTGACAGAGTGCCGTTACTCTGCCCGATTTTCGTATGATTTCTGATTTGTCTGAAATTGATAGATTGAATTGATATTTATATGACTATTGATATGATTATTCTTGATTGCTTTAATATTGACTATTGATTGATTGACTATTGATACTGAAAAACAAGTGGAACCTGGTTGAACATTGGTGGAGATTGATATTGACCTGTACAGGATGGTGGGCCGACGGGCTTTCCTTTAAACTATTGATCATTGATCTATTGATCATTGATATTGATTGGGAGTCATAAGTAGTTATTGATATGCCGACGGGCGAAAAGAGTGACGACTCTTATTGATAGAACCAATGTATATGGATATCTACAACAGCAATATGGATTCTACAACAGCAACATAGCCAGTTGTTTGTACTTGTTCAGTATTATAGTATTGAAATGCATGTTTACTGTATTGACGTGCGGATTTATTGATTTATCGATTTCGGCTTTACTGATTTGATCGGATTTACTGTATCGTACGATTCTATTGATTTCATCGATTGATTACCGAGCATTGATACTACTAAGCATGGATATGGACATTGCATAGATTTATTGACTACTGCCTATATATTCATTGATATTGCTGCCTATAGATTTTATAGATTCGTTGTTGCTACTGTTTCTGCATCGTATTGACTGCTGCATGGATTCATTGTTTCGTATTGCTTTTCTCGATTGATTTCATTGAATATATCGTATTGATTTGACAGCATCGATTTGATTGATGAATATTGATTGATTGAGTTGATTTATTGATTTGACTGCCGCTGCATTGACTGGTTTTATTAAATATTGATTTCCAGATTGCATTGACTCATTGACCATTGACTGATATGGATTAGATTGACTGACATGCATATTGATAGCATCGCCGTGCTTTGATTTCAGTTATAGGTATTAGGTGACCTGCTGGGCTTTGTAAAGCTCATTATATGTGGTTGATATTTTCAGGTCAGGGCTTGGGAGCAGGATATAGGAATTGATCCGGATCTACAGGTTTTAGTTCTTTTGATGATTTTGATTCTTTTGTACTCAGGACAGGATAGATTTCTGTACTTGTGATTGTAGTGTAGTTCCTGAGTATTGTACATGACCTTTTAAGATATGAATCGACTTGTAAATTGATGTTTTAAATTTTATAGATGTTTGTTAGATTGTTAATTGAAGGGTTTAGATAGCTCTGGTAAATTGTTTGAGTAATTGATTGACATTCTTTCCAAGTTAGATCTTGGGGCGTGACAGCTTGAGAGAAGATAGAGAGAGATCCCTCGGGGAGGGAAGCAGATCACCACAAACCTTGGGAGAGTCTGGGTTCGTGGCTAGTTTTATCTTTTATTTTCTTTCGAATCGCCCTCCCTCCATCTTCCCTCCAACCCACAGCCCACCCCCACCACAACCTGCCAGCCACCTCCACCAAATTCCACCGCCGGCCAACCACAAGCCCTCCTCCCCTTAGACTTTGGGCTAGCACCCCTAGCTCTCCACCCCACCCAACCCCACCTCCTTTCACCCAAAACCGATGGGCAAACCATCCAAACCGTCGACCACCCTTAAGGATTCTCCATTAAAGCTTGTGTTCAAACATTTCCAATTGGGTCTTCCTAAGATAGGAAACCTATTTAATTCATATTCAAATTTAATTTGAATTTGAATTATTTCCTAAATTACAAAAAATAATGATGGAAGCACCAGTGATGAGACTTCCTGATTTCTCCAAAGTCTTCAAAGTGACCTGCGATGCTTCGGGGGTCAGAATTGGAGGAGTCCTATCTCAGGAAGGTCACTCGGTAGCTTCTTTAAGTGAAAAACTAAATGACATACGACAACGTTATTCCATATATGACAAAGAGTTTTATGCAGTGATTCAATCTCTTTGATATTGGCGACACAACTTGCTCCCACAAGAGCTTGTTATTTTTTCGGATCAAGAGGCCCTACACCCGACGACAATAAGCTCCGATCCACTTTACCTAAAGCCCTCTCTGACCTCCACCTTCCTTCGCTCCCTGATCCGTATAGAGAGAGAGAGAGAGAGAGAGAGAGAGAGAGAGAGAGAGAGAGAGAGAGAGAGAGAGAGAGAGAGAGAGAGAGAGATCCTTACCTAGCTTAGTCGGCCTCCACCTCTTTGTCTTGCCCGATCTACTCTTGCCTCTCTGATTCCTGCCTCCATCCGACCCCTTAGGTATAGGTTAAATTTTTGTCTTACTTATTATTATAAAAATTAGTTATAATAATAAGAGGTTTTCATCCACCATGCCAACAAAGATGTGCATGAGGTTTTAAATTTTTTTTTTTTTTGAAAAGCAGTTTGCTTTCACCCCGCTCGGAGGTACTTATGAGTGACCCCGCCTTGCCGTAGGTGCCGCACCGGGGTCCCATCCCACCACGTGCAACAAAGACGTGCATGGACGGTTTTTCGATCCGCCATGAACATTGAAGTAGGGTTTTGAGTTTAGAAAAATTCGTACATTTGCGGGGTTGTCGGTGTTTGGCACGTGGATCGAAGGGTCACTCGCTTACTTCATCGTAGGTGTCGCACCGGGTTCCCTTCTACCACGCTCAACAAAGGTGTGCATATGTGGTTTGCTGGTCCGACACGCATACCGAGGTAAGAGAGAATTATACAAAGTTATTATTATAATCAATAATAATAATTTATCATTATCATAACTGATAATAATAAATTGCTATTAGTATAATTGATAATAATAAATCATTATATTATAAATAATAATAATAATAATTTATTATGATAGCTAATAATAATAGTTTACTACTATTATCACTAATAATAATAAATTATTATTATTATCATAATTAATAATAATAATAATTTATCATTATTACATAAGATAATAATAAACTATTATTATTATTATTAATAGTAATAACCTCTTATTATTATAACTAATTTTTATAATAATAAGTAAGACAAAAATTTAACATATACCTAAGGGGGCGGATGGAGGCAGGAATCAGAGAGGGCAAGAGTAGATCGGGCAAGGCAAAGAGGTGGAGGCCGGCTAAGCTAGGTAAGGATCTCCCTCTCAATCTCTCTCTCTCTCTCTACGGATCGGGAAGCGACGGAAGGTGGAGGTCGGAGAGGGCTTCAGGTAAAGTGGATCGGAGCTTAGTGTCGTCGGATGTAGGGCAGAGGAGAGGCGTGGGAGGAAGAGAGCGGGAGAAGAGCAGCGGGAGAGCAGGAATAAGCCTTCCTGTGGTCGGCTTTTAAAGCGAGCGGGATCATTGTGCAAAGGCAGCTCGCAGGATTTAGGCAGGATTTTCGCAGGTCATTCGAACGGCGCCGTGCTACAGTGATTTTGCAAGATTTCTGGATTGGAGCGGGATTCACTCGACGAGATTCAAGGTATGCTTCTTTTTGTTCGTATCCCTTAGGTATTACACAGAGGTCAACATTGATTTAATTAATTTCAGTTGATTTCCTGAGATGTTTTAGATCGATTAATAAAAATTGTATAAACATAAAACTTGTTTGATTTCAATTACTTTATTTTACCTACTGCTATACCTGAACTTCGGTTCTCCAAAAATGCTTTAGATCGAATATTTTTTCAGATACTTTTATTTGTATGATTCCTTTGTGAATTAGCTTGTGTTACCTTGCCTTGAAAGCTTCCCTTATTACTTCTTGAAGCTAGTGTTCCTGATAAAGATCAACAAAACCACAGATTAAGTAGGAGCAATTGTTTCCGCAAAAAAAATATATTTGTGTTACTTCTTCTCAGCCTCCGCAATTCAAAAAGAGGAACAAAATGTTAACAAAAAATGGAGAAGGAAAATACCTAATGATAATGATCACCTGTGTTGCCACTAGCAAGAGAAGATGCCGTGCGGTCGGATTCGCAAAAGGAGAAGACGAGTTGCATGAGGTTCGCGAACTGTGCGATTCAAACTGAGAGAGGAAGATGATCTGCTCGAGTCAGGGCTTCCCGTGCACTTTCACGGTTTCTTTTGACGGGAGTGGAAAGTAGTTTTGATGAGGGTTAAGATTTTTAAGTCGTGTATGGGTAAATAGGAAATTTTAGGTGTTAGATATGTAAATAGACTTATTTTAATTGTTAGGTATGTAAAAATCATTTTTTTTTTGTTAGCCCTTATCCCCACCTGCCTTCTTTTTTTTTTTTTTTGGAAATTTGGGGTATCAGCCCATATCATTGATATAAAAAAGAGTTACAATAAAGAAGATCATCTGCTAAACACAAAAAATTATGAAGCAAATGACAAAACCCTATTAGCAAAAGCTGCTAAACAAGAAAAAGCTATAAAAAAAGGAAGGAAAGAAACCAAAAATTTTAAGGACTCAGCATGCAAACAACGTGAAATACTCCCATGCAGTCAAAATCATTCTAACGGACGAGGGGATCCCCTGGTTGTCGCAGAGACCGTCCAAGGGGATGAATGGTAGGTTGCATTCATCATCGTCCTTCAAAATCCCATCCCCTGGTTGGTAAAAGATACCATCCAGGGACACCAATGTATCGGAGAGGAGATCGTGTAGTGTCCAGTAAACCTTCCACGGCAGAAAAACAAAGATCAAGTGGCCGTAAACTGTTGAGTGCGAAAGCATTTTCTCATGAAATTCTTGAGATAAAAAGCCCTTTTAATCTTTGAGATAGTGGTATTATGGCAGTCAATATTGTTTCCAAATAATCTGTCA
Source organism: Dendrobium huoshanense (assembly GCA_016618105.1). Classification (NCBI taxonomy): domain Eukaryota; kingdom Viridiplantae; phylum Streptophyta; class Magnoliopsida; order Asparagales; family Orchidaceae; genus Dendrobium; species Dendrobium huoshanense. The sequence goes on along the minus strand of CM028346.1, from coordinate 39,483,230 downwards.
TTTCTAGTTCTACAGGTGTACTATACAATAGCAGAAAGTAAAAAAAAAATAAAACAAAAATTCTTCCTATTGTTATTGTGTTCCCTTTCATCAATGTCGTTAACACTTGCCATAAGTTTGGACGAAGAAGCTTGTAATTCATCCTAGGCAGGAAACTCTTAGGGATATTGAAAGAGTAATCACACTCAAAGAGCAGGTGATTTTGAGTTTCCCTACAGATCCTGCAGAAAGCACATTGAGGGGAAACAGGAATTCCCCTAGCAGTTAAAGCATCAGATGTCTTAAGGCCATTTTTGAAGTCAATCCATGAATAAATAGAAAAATGTAGTGCGTAATGTTTATGCCAAACAAACTTATACCAGGGAACAACCTCACAATCTTCATAATATTGTTTAAGAAAGTTGTTGAAGGGGGGTTTTGAAGGTTTTGTCCAGCAACATTCATCCATCAAGTCATGAATAGGAACATAAGTAATCATGGTAGCCAAATGGGTCGGTATGGACGGAGGTAAGTTCCAGGAGCCATTGGAAATAAGGCTACTAACAATCAAATTAGGAGGGTTGATGAGAGAATCCAAATTCTCATACTTAAGCCGCTCAGCAACAGACTGGCCAAAGCACCAGGGATCCCAAAAGAAAGATAAACTACTACAAGTAATAATTTTGAAATTGAGAGAGTGCAGTAAGCATTTAGCAACATCACAAAGAGATTTCCAGTAAATAGAGCTCTTAGAGATGTTGTAATTTCAGAAAGAGCCATATTTTTCTTTCCACCACCTAAAGAGATAGCTCTGGGAATTATAAAACCTCCAAGTAGTAGTGCACCCAAAAGCATGATAAAGTGAGTCAATTGGAGGGATGTCGAGCCCCCCATGAATTTTAGGTTTGCAGGTGTCCTTCCAAGAAATCATGTGCAACGCATGCACAAAGCACCGTGCACTCGAGTAGGGAGCAGAGGCAAAGCGGCCAGAGGCTTCGTGACATACAGAGCCATTTTTCCTTCTCCTTTCTCGTTTGATGGTCCAGTCATCGGTCGCCCACACTTCACCTTCAAGGCTTCACAGCGTCAGACGACAGGCTGACAACACTAGGCAGGTATTTCTGATTTTTTTTTAATCTAGTGGTCTTAAGCATCAATATCGGCGGACCCAACTATGAGGAATTTCTTCAAATTCATGTAGATTTAATAGATATAATTACCCATGTAGCTACTTATATATGTACTAATCGTGAACTCACTGTTTTGTTTTGGATAACTTTCTTACTGCTTCTTAAAATAATTTTTTAGTACAGAAATTAAAATGTTTGTAATAAAAACATGCTTTAAGAAGCAGTAAGAAAGCCATCCCAAATGAAGCCTAAATAAACCTAGCTTTTGGTAACTTTGAGGACAATATATCAATTTGGTTGAAGTTCAGTGACCATCTCAATTCATTCATTAATGAGTACTCTATGGGCCACAAATACCTCACTGCCAATTGTTTAATCTACTCAATCACTAATAGTTATCCCAATCACAGACCAACTAATGATTTGATTAATCCAACAAAAAAATGGATGAATTTGATAAACATCTATAATCCATTATGATGCAAAATTTAATTTTCTATCTAATCATGGTGTAATTACTATTTCAGCAAATAACATCCACTAAGATTTGACATTTACATAGCAGATACAGCCAAGAGCTTGTTTTCTTTTTCACAAGTTCTGATGCTAAAATGCAATACTGCAGCAATTTTAAGCAGGTTAAAAATCAAATTTTTAGCACTAAGTGGTGGTTAACTCCTTTAAGGATCAATTAGAATTAAATGCAATAGAGAAAGTAAATCTCATCAAGTAAAATTAAATGTAGTTCTTATTTCTCCTTTCAATTTCATTGTCATATATCTTCTTCAATCTCCTATTCTTAGGGTTTTTTTTTCTCTCTGTAGCCTTCTACTGGTGGAGCTGCAGAGCAAAGTCTTCTGAAACTTACAGTAAAGAATGATTTCAACACATGATGAAATGAACTTCAAAATGAGGAGAAATTATTCTGTGCAGAGTTAGAATAGAAAGAACCGTCCGGATATGTGAGTGCACACACTGTGTATAAAATTGTACACATTGTGTATAAATATTTTCATTTATGTATTATTTTCTGATTTTTAGCTCTTGTTTTATGTATTTTCCTATTTTACCCATAGGATAGTTTATGTGAGTGTCTTGGCCCAAGGGGCATTTTTGTAGTTTTGATTTTCTCATGTTATGGCCTATATATAAGGCCTTCATCTATTGTAATGGGATGGTTGATTGATATGAAAAATTGTTTTCCACACTTGTGTTCTTCTTGTGAGAGAGCATTTGTGAGATTCCTATGAGAGGAATTGAAGTCTTCACCAGCCGCAGGATGGGTCCGGGCTCGTGAATTAAAGTCCCTTGGAGAAGGGCAAAGAATCACCCGTCAATCTTTGGAAGAGTCCAAGGCTCGCGGTTTTTTATTTTCTATCATTTGTTTCTATCTTTCGTTCTATTCTTGTTTTTGTTTTATCTCTTATTTAATTGTTTTTCCATCGTTTTTCTTCCTCCCCATCTTAGTTTGGCCGCCGGATTTTCACCTCCACCCAAAATCCCCCCCATACCCGAACCCATGCCGCCGGCTCCACCCCATTAGCCGCCGGCCGAACCTCCCTCTCCACCCCCTTTTGGATTTCCTAATTTGGTTGGGTTAATTTGGAGATTAATTTGAATTTGAAATTATTCAAATTCAAATTTCAAATTCTTTCCTAATTTGGTTCCTTTATTTTAGGAAAGTACTCAATTAAAATCAATCTGAAATTTGAATTCAAAATCTGATTTAAATTTCCAAAGCCTAAAGTCATTCATAACTTTCCAAAAATGAGATTGAATTTAGGAGTTAATTCTCTAAGTCCCGTAACTCCCACCTGGCCACCCTTTTGAAAATTTTGCCAAAATCTAACTCAGCAGCTCCAAACCAGAAATAATTCCAAATCTTCTTGCTTTTCTCCCTAGGCCAAAATCTGCATGATTATAGGTTTAATTTGTTCTGAAAAGGTATATCCCCATCAGAGAATTAATTCAAGGCTTTTTCCCTGCCATTGCTTCCGCCCCTCCTCTTGTAACCTCTTTCCGTTAATTATTCTCCATCCAGAGAATAATTAGGAAGAAAGGAATTCAATTTCCAACCATCCACTGGACCCAAAAGCTGAAGTTGAGTTTCCCGTATTGAATACTCTTTAAGAGGTTTTCAAAAGTCTGAAATACAATTTTAGATTTGAAAGTAGTTGTTGTCCAGGGATTTCCAACAGTAATTCTTGTGTTATTTTTCCTCTACAAACTCCTCCCAAACCCTATCCACATTGGATTTCCTGCTCTCCAAAGCTGCTGCCAGAAAAATTCCTGCAATGGTTTTTGGATTCTCATCAACTTGAAGCTTCAAACTGTTGCTTCCCTGTAAAAACTCCTGCAAAGGATCCTCTCGCTAGCAAAGCCGTCCTACTCGTTCTACATCAAACATGGGAGGAGAAAATGACTGAAAGAGAATTTTTGTTACCGTTATTGCTATTTGAAAATCCATGTAAAGGAGTTGTAGTAGAAAATTTTATAGTTAAAGTTGTCGATGAAAAGCTTATTATTCGTGTTTGTTGATCCAACAAGTTGAGCTGTTATTTGGTAGATCCACGCTATTGTTGTTGTTCAAACTGAGCTGTTAGGGAAAAAAAACTGAGCTGTTAGGGAACACGTTTGAGCGCGGAAATAGGTGCCTTGCTACTCGCTATCAGAGGCAACGAGACACTCTTTCGGGATGCTCGGCAGGAGTGGAGGTGAGGCATCGGTGAGCAAGGTTTGGGCTTGGCAAATTATTGCATCAGGTCACCGGATGCGGAGAATAGGTTCGGACGTCTAATAAAAATTTGCCACGTCACCTGCGCTTTTAACTTGCGCTTTGACTGCGCTTTACCTCCGCTTTTGATTGCGTTTTGACATGCGCTTTACCTGCACTTTACATGCGCTTTACCTGTGCTTTTGACGTGCTAAATTTAAAATAATATTTTGTTAATATCCGGACCTATCTCCGCGTCCGGTGATTGGATGCAATAATTTGCCAATGAACAGAGCCTTACACGGCGTCCTGGAATGGGTACTCATGTTTTGTGCGGGTAGGCTTCACCCACTCACGTCTATCCATGGTGATTTTTGGGATATTGTACCCACTCATATCCACTCATTTTTCACGCTTTTTGAACGAAGTATGCCACAGTCTGATGGTCATGAGACTTGTTTTTCTTTGTTTTAATTGTAAATTTTCAACCTGCATATCATAATTTACCGTGGTCGCAGATTGATTCAGTGTTGCGCATGGTGATTAGCAATGTAAATTGATTTATCCTCAGATGTTGAGTACCCACCCATATCTGCCCGCATGGTCATGGGCATACCCATCCTCACCCATTCCCACGTGGGTTGGTGTGGGTATAAATACCCAATGTAGGGCTCTGCTCCTGAACGACGAGAGACAAGAAAATTTTCCAACGGAAACATAAATCCTCTATGAGGCTTCATTTGAGTTGGCTTTTTTATTGTTTCTTAAAGTAAATTTTTAATAAAAAAATAAAAAATTTATATTAAAAATTTACTTTAAGAAGCAGTAAGAAAATCGTCTCGAATAAAATCTAAATATGTATATTTATTTATATAAAATTTAATTATTTATTTATTTATTTAACTTGATTTTGTACATTAGTTGAACTTATATATAACATGAATAAACATATAATGCAAGCTATACAAATAGGAAATCTTATTTTTAAGGCAGTAAAATCTATGTGATATCAACATATTTTTTTATCAATATCTTCAGTTTTTTTTTTTTTTTAAGTCATGTGCAGTCGTCAAACGCCCATCTCTACTTCAAAGCTGGCGGTCTATTCTTCCCTTACATTTATTATAGTTTTCTCAAAAAACTAGCTTTTATCTTGTTAGATACATGTCTAAAATAATTCTGATGACTTCAATGCAAATGTGGATGATAGACATCACTCGATCATGTTTATTTACGAACTTTTATTTTATCCAGTGAACGTACGCTCCTCTACGTTCGGTTTGGGCAAAAAAAGCGCTTGTACCGAGTACCGAGTACCGAGTTGTACCTAATTTTTTCAAAAAAACTCTTCAAAAAACTCGGTACAAGCGCGTTTTTGCCTAAACCGAACGTAGAGGAGCGTACGTTCACTGGATGTAATAAAAGTTCCATGTTTACAGTCAATGGGCGGGCATACTTGTGTTAGTTCAAATATAAAAATTATAGATATAAATTAATGAATCTAATTGTATAATTATCTAAGGGGTTGTTTGTTTTGAAGTAAAGTAGTGTAAAGTAATTTTTTAATATTGATGTTTGGTTGGATGAAAAAGAAATGCAAATTAAAGTAAAAAGAATGCAATATAAAGCGTTTTAATTCTTTTTTTTTTTTTTTTTTTTTTTTTGAGGTAAAACAAACGCGCCTAGTTTTGAATGAAAACTATTTTCAACTTAAGCAAGCTCTCTTAACACCACTAAACACCACTAACTGAGGCTACTCTCAACAACGCCCGTCGCCACCCCGCTAGTTTTTTACCAGCATCTCACTTTTCCCAAACTGAACCCGACCCAAAATATAATACATTAATTAAATTTGAAAAAAAAAACTATATAATGAATTATTAATGCAACAACATATATTGGTATTGGCAAGTGGCAAGAGGTAAATTTCATTAAAAACTTCACATTTTTAACATTTTTACATAACACATTACAATTAAACTCAAACTACATAACAACTAACGAGCTCAAATTACAACTTACAAGCTTAAATTACAAACTAAACAATCTAAAATTACAAACTCAAATAGTCAAATTACAACTTACAAACTCAAATTACAACTTACAAGCTCAAACTCCTCTTCAAGTTGAATTAACTGCAAAAAGAAGATTGTTTAACACTTAAAAAGTCTTAAACATATATAATTCTAAAGTATGATTTATGAGACAGTACAACTAAAAAGTTTTAATAAATAGCTCAGGTAAACCCTCCACTCATTCAATAATTAATGAAAAGTAAGTAAGGAATATTTGATATTTCTAATTCTCTATTACCATCCAAGGCGTTAATTTGCATTAAGCTTAATTTAGTATCTCTTAGATAATACGCTATCTGCTCTTGATATAAGCTAACATGTATTTTATATTTTCAGGTTTAGCATTTATCCCCACCACTAACCACAAATACAACGGCACAAAGAGGTAACAAAGCGACAAACCCTAAAAAATCCATGATGAGTGATGCCAGCTAAACCCGCTCGAATTTATACGATTCTTTAACAACATAACTGGAAAAACCCTAAAATATACAAAGCCTAAAAAAATTAAATGGAAACGATGGAAAAAAAAATGATGTCCTAATCAGCATATCAAAGGCTCAAAGCCCTCAAATCTCAATGCAAAAAGTCAAAGACTGAAAAATAAAACCCTAACCGCTTTAAATTGAAAGGAATAAATCTCTAAACTGAAGGTGTGAATAACCCTAAACTCTAACTGGCAGAACCTAGAAAAGTATAAATGATAATACCACATCGGGATAGAGTCACACAATGCACTACAGGATTAAGATAAAGGATCCAATAAGAAGCTGAGACCCGATAGCTCGGGGCAGAACTCAGGAGTCCGAAGGTGGAGGAGAGGAAGGCAAAAAGCCAGAACCAAAGAGGTGAGAGTTCAGAGCATCGACTAAAATTTCAGTGTTGCATATATATCATCATATTATAACAGTTAAAGAGTAATTGAGCATATATCAAAATTTCAGTGTTGCATTACAGTAGACAACAAAAAATATTATTAGACAAAAGTGTATATTTTCAAAAAATTATCAGGAATTGTGTAAAATGATGTTTTAAGACTTTTATTATACACCACTATTTTTTTAACATACATATAATTTTTTATTCAATAAAAATCTCACAAATTTTAAAACCCTCGTAAAATTTTTAGAAAATATTTAAAATGTGCATAATTGTAATATCCATAACATTTAAAAAATTACGCTAGATGTGAGAGTTTACATGTGCAAAGTTATCTGGATTTTTCGCTAACAAATTATGGTGAGCCAACTCAAAGAAAGCCTAATTTTGTTTTTTACTTTTTTCTTTTATTGATCTTACCATTTAATGATTTTTTTATATCGATGAACTATTCTGATAAACTTGAATTTACACCTCAAATGTATTTTTAATTAGCTTAGGTGAAAAATCACAGAGCTCATCCCATTATATATGTAGTGCCATTGATAAGTTTAATCGATGGGTAAAGGGCGGCAACTATTGCTATCTCTGACGGATTAAATAAGTCACTATATGCAAGTCTTTCCAGAATTGAATGATAGTGATTTTTATACTTGACTCCCAAGTAATTGTGGTTTGCTCAATTATGGCAAGTTAGATAACCATAGGCATGCTGGGTTGGTGGGTTGGATGAGGCAGATAATGCTTACTTAAGAAACTCATCATAATTATTAAGCCATTGAAGCAATTTAGTCCTTGTTTTTTTACTGTATTAAGTATTGTATTTGGCATGCTTCCAATTTTGTCAAGTACATTTGGGAGAAAGCAAAGTCTGATCGGGTTATATGACTAAACTGGCTATATCTAATCCAGATTTTGATTCTAGAAAGGCTTCTTTAGTTGCAATTCCTATTGGGAAATTTCTATAAGTGGGCCCATATACTTATACATATAAATAAAGTATTATACATTATACGCTATCTAAAATTAAGCCAATTAAATTCGTGATCTATTTAAGTATTAAATTATTATTTGGTTTATGTGGCATCTCAATTAAATTTTGTATGGAATTAATTTTGTGTAGAGGCCGGATATTTATTTTATTTTAATGATGGGCTGAAATAAAATATTTACACTTTAAGTATATAAGGGTCGTGATCCCCAGTTTAAGCGGTGAAGTTCTCATTTCCCTCATTTCTCATCTTGAGTGAAAAGAAGGGGTCTCTCGCTCTCTTGGAGAACGCCGCTCTAAACGTGGAAGACCGAAAACCTTAATTCTGCATTTCAATGGATTCAGGTACGCTTCCGAAAATTCTTCTCGATGATTTGACATGTCGTTCGAAGACGATTGAATTGATTTTTTGTGTCTCCATTAAATCCTAACAAGTGGTATCAGAGCCGGTTGTCATGTTGAATCAACGAGAAATTTTCTTTCTTTAATCATGTTACTGATTAATTTAGTTTTCGGTCAAAAGAAATGTTCGTTTGAGACATCTTTCTTTGAAAATTTACTTCAAGTATGAGAGATTTCAATTAATTGAACATCATCATTTCTTTTACGGCATGCTTTGTCAAGAATGGAGTTTGCTTTGCCAGCAAGATATGCTTAAAGTGCGTTTAGTGACTAATAAAATAAAATTATATAAATTTATAATAATTTTTTTTTAATTTAAAACAAAGAAAGTTCAACAATCAAGTTGAACCGATCTCGAGCAATCAAGTCAAATTTGAGGCTAAGAATTTTTTAACGAGTCAAGCTCGAGCTCAGTAACAACTAAACAAGCTTAGCTTGATTAGCCAATTCTCAACTCAACTCAACTCATTTGAGTCGAGTATCTGGCTAATCAAATATTAATCATTTGAGTCGAGTATCTGGCTAATCAAATATTAATCATTTGAGTCGAGTATCTGGCTAATCAAGCTAAGCTTGTTTAGTTGTTACTGAGCTCGAGCTTGACTCGTTAAAAAATTCTTAGCCTCAAATTTGACTTGATTGCTCGAGATCGGTTCAACTTGATTGTTGAACTTTCTTTGTTTTAAATTAAAAAAAAATTATTATAAATTTATATAATTTTATTTTATTAGTCACTAAACGCACTTTAAGCATATCTTGCTGGCAAAGCAAACTCCATTCTTGACAAAGCATGCCGTAAAAGAAATGATGATGTTCAATTAATTGAAATCTCTCATACTTGAAGTAAATTTTCAAAGAAAGATGTCTCAAACGAACATTTCTTTTGACCGAAAACTAAATTAATCAGTAACATGATTAAAGAAAGAAAATTTCTCGTTGATTCAACATGACAACCGGCTCTGATACCACTTGTTAGGATTTAATGGAGACACAAAAAATCAATTCAATCGTCTTCGAACGACATGTCAAATCATCGAGAAGAATTTTCGGAAGCGTACCTGAATCCATTGAAATGCAGAATTAAGGTTTTCGGTCTTCCACGTTTAGAGCGGCGTTCTCCAAGAGAGCGAGAGACCCCTTCTTTTCACTCAAGATGAGAAATGAGGGAAATGAGAACTTCACCGCTTAAACTGGGGATCACGACCCTTATATACTTAAAGTGTAAATATTTTATTTCAGCCCATCATTAAAATAAAATAAATATCCGGCCTCTACACAAAATTAATTCCATACAAAATTTAATTGAGATGCCACATAAACCAAATAATAATTTAATACTTAAATAGATCACGAATTTAATTGGCTTAATTTTAGATAGCGTATAATGTATAATACTTTATTTATATGTATAAGTATATGGGCCCACTTATAGAAATTTCCCAATAGGAATTGCAACTAAAGAAGCCTTTCTAGAATCAAAATCTGGATTAGATATAGCCAGTTTAGTCATATAACCCGATCAGACTTTGCTTTCTCCCAAATGTACTTGACAAAATTGGAAGCATGCCAAATACAATACTTAATACAGTAAAAAAACAAGGACTAAATTGCTTCAATGGCTTAATAATTATGATGAGTTTCTTAAGTAAGCATTATCTGCCTCATCCAACCCACCAACCCAGCATGCCTATGGTTATCTAACTTGCCATAATTGAGCAAACCACAATTACTTGGGAGTCAAGTATAAAAATCACTATCATTCAATTCTGGAAAGACTTGCATATAGTGACTTATTTAATCCGTCAGAGATAGCAATAGTTGCCGCCCTTTACCCATCGATTAAACTTATCAATGGCACTACATATATAATGGGATGAGCTCTGTGATTTTTCACCTAAGCTAATTAAAAATACATTTGAGGTGTAAATTCAAGTTTATCAGAATAGTTCATCGATATAAAAAAATCATTAAATGGTAAGATCAATAAAAGAAAAAAGTAAAAAACAAAATTAGGCTTTCTTTGAGTTGGCTCACCATAATTTGTTAGCGAAAAATCCAGATAACTTTGCACATGTAAACTCTCACATCTAGCGTAATTTTTTAAATGTTATGGATATTACAATTATGCACATTTTAAATATTTTCTAAAAATTTTACGAGGGTTTTAAAATTTGTGAGATTTTTATTGAATAAAAAATTATATGTATGTTAAAAAAATAGTGGTGTATAATAAAAGTCTTAAAACATCATTTTACACAATTCCTGATAATTTTTTGAAAATATACACTTTTGTCTAATAAGATTTTTTGTTGTCTACTGTAATGCAAAATTGAAATTTTGATATATGCTCAATTACTCTTTAACTGTTATAATATGATGATATATATGCAACACTGAAATTTTAGTCGATGCTCTGAACTCTCACCTCTTTGGTTCTGGCTTTTTGCCTTCCTCTCCTCCACCTTCGGACTCCTGAGTTCTGCCCCGAGCTATCGGGTCTCAGCTTCTTATTGGATCCTTTATCTTAATCCTGTAGTGCATTGTGTGACTCTATCCCAATGTGGTATTATCATTTATACTTTTCTAGGTTCTGCCAGTTAGAGTTTAGGGTTATTCACACCTTCAGTTTAGAGATTTATTCCTTTCAATTTAAAGCGGTTAGGGTTTTATTTTTTCAGTCTTTGACTTTTTGCATTGAGATTTGAGGGTTTTGAGCCTTTGATATGCTGATTAGGACATCATTTTTTTTCCATCGTTTCCATTTAATTTTTTTAGGCTTTGTATATTTTAGGGTTTTTCCAGTTATGCTGTTAAAGAATCGTATAAATTCGAGCGGGTTTAGTTGGCATCACTCATCATGGATTTTTTAGGGTTTGTCGCTTTGTTACCTCTTTGTGCCGTTGTATTTGTGGTTAGTGGTGGGGATAAATGCTAAACCTTAAAATATGAAATACATGTTAGCTTATATCAAGAGCAGATAGCGTATTATCTAAGAGATACTAAATTAAGCTTAATGCAAATTGCCGCCTTGGATGGTAATAGAGAATTAGAAATATCAAATATTCCTTACTTAATTTTCATTAATTATTGAATGAGTGGAGGGTTTACCTGAGCTATTCATTAAAACTTTTTAGTTGTACTATCTCATAAATCATACTTTAGAATTATATATGTTTAAGACTTTTTAAGTGTTTAACAATCTTCTTTTTGCAGTTAATTCAACTTGAAGAGGAGTTTGAGCTTGTAAGTTGTAATTTGAGTTTGTAAGTTGTAATTTGACTATTTGAGTTTGAAATTTTAGATTGTTTAGTTTGTAATTTAAGCTTGTAAGTTGTAATTTGAGCTCGTTAGTTGTTATGTAGTTTGAGTTTAATTGTAAAGTGTTATGTAAAAAAGTAAAAATTGTGAAGTTTTTAATGAAATTTACCTCTTGCCACTTTCCATGTTACTAGCAACATAAAAGCTAGTTTTTTGGGAAAACTATAATAAATGTCAGGGAAGAATAGACCGCCAGCTTTGAAGTAGATATGGGCGTTTGACGACTGCACATGACTTAAAAAAAAAAGTAATGATATTGATAAAAAATATGTTGATATCACATAGATTTTACTGCCTTAAAAATAAGATTTCCTATTTGTATAGCTTGTATTGTATGTTTATTCTTGTTATATATAAGTTCAACTGATGTACAAAATCAAGTTAAATAAATAAAAAAAAATTAATTTTTTTATAAATAAATATATATATTTAGATTTTGTTTGAGACGATTTTCTTACTGCTTTTTAAAGTAAATTTTTAATATAAATTTTTTATTTTTTATTAAAAATTATTTTAAGAAACAATAAAAAAGCCATCTCAAATGAAGCCTCATAGAGGATTTATGTTTCCGTTGGAAAATGTTCTTGTCTCTCCCCATCATTCAGGGGCAGAGCCCTACATTGGGTACTTATATGCACACCGACCCACGAGGGTATGGGTGGGAATGGGTACACCCATGGTCTTGTGGGCGAATATGGGTGGGTACTCAAAATCGGAGGATAAATCAATTTACATTGATAATTATCATGCACAACACTAAACCACGCTGCAACCACGATAAATTATGATATGCAAGTTGAAAATTTACAATTATAACAAAGAGAAACAAGTCTCAAGGCCATCGGTCTATGGCATACTTCGTTCAAAAAGCGTGAAAAGTGAGTGGGCATGAGTGGGTACAACACCCCAAAAATTACCATGGAAGCCCACCCGGCACCCGCACAAAACATGAGTACCCATGCCAGGACCCCATATAAGGCTTTGTTCATGAGACCCAAACCTTGCTCACTAATGCCTTCCTTCCACTCCTGCTGAGCATCCAGACATAGTATGTCTCGTTGCCTCTGATAGCGAGTGGCGCTCAAACGTGTTCCCTAACAGCTCGGTTCGAACAACAATAATAGAGTGGAATTTAGCAAAAACCAGCTCAACAATGGATCAACAAACACGAATAATAAGCTTTTCATCGGCAACTTTTAACTATAAAATTTTCTACTACAACTCCTTTACATAAATTTTCAAATAGCATTAACGGTAACAAGAATTCTCTTTCAGTCATTTTCTCCTCCCATGTTACTCAACATATTGGAAGAGCAATCCTTCATTGGAAGAAAGTAGGCTGAAGCTTCTGTTGAATGATATGAAAATTCTAAAAATAACATTCAGAGCACGGCTAAGCATACTGTACCAAAATTTTCCCCTAACCTTTTCATGCAGCGAGCCCCCTTCTTTTGATGGCATATACGGATATAAATCATAAACATATATGGGAATCAATCCTCTTGCTCAATTCTCCCTCTTCCTTCCATGTTGGTCTTATGAGTTATTTCATGATATTTGCATATAAAGTTGCCAGCATCTCTTTGACCAATTTAAAGGCTCATTAAGTTGTTCAGCGCCTGATAGGAAGCTCAGGGTAAGAAGACACTGCGATGACCAATGTATTATGATTCCGTGACAGAACCCACTGAGCTTCTTTGTCAACTACCAGAAGACATGGCTTCTTCTATCCTCCTGATGACCACACTAAGGCTATGGCCAGATCGCAGAGCTTTAACAGCCGCTAGAAGTGCATGCTTATGCCACTTAAGAAGATTGTAGGACTGCATGACTGACCAGCGTGCTTGATTTGCCATCTGATTAATTGAATAAAGAAAGCAAAGAAATATTAGAACAGTTACTTCCAATGTTTGAAGGAAAAATGCAGAAGTGAATTTACCTGTGGTACAGTTAATGGAGGTTGGAGGAGAAGACAGATACCCCTAAACAAATTTTCATCATTTTCTCCACCTTCTGCTTCTCCATAAATGAGAGATTCAGCGGCAATCCCAGAAAAGAGAACCATACAGTACCTGAAAATGTTTTTAGGATGTATGTTGATGTATTGTGTGGCAAAGATGGGAAAGAGGAATATAACTCTTCCATTATTTTTCCAACCTTCACATATTTTACCTGTCATAAGCTGTGCTACTAAGTCGACCTTCTGCCATCTCTTTTTCTAACTTCTCATCCCAAAATTGAGTACCCGCCTGTGCGAATGTGAAGATTTAATCCACTGTAGGGTAGTGTTACAACCAATCTTTCACAAACAGGTTCCGTTTGTTTGTGCTGAAGCAATTATAAGAAAGAAAATAGTAATGAAAATGATAAAGCAATTGAGTTTGAATTTGTTTTGCTTCATTTGTTTGGTGGATTAAGGTTTAGGTTTTTTTTTCCCCATGCTTCATTGATGAGAAATTCAAATTTTTGTTTCTTTTGATAAGGGGTTGAGTCGTGGCGATGACCCAATAAAATTTCTTTCTATTTTTCATCAGAGTTAAGTAAGAAACTAGGAATTGTTCATTGTAAAATGCATGTGCTCATATTTCTTAGATAATCCGTTTTGAGAATTAATAAAAGAGAACCATGGAAAAAAGATCCGACTTTCCAACATAGAGAAGCTAGTCCTAATTCCATAGAAAAAGAAAAATGCTATTAGTAAATCTACGTATAATATAATACCTGGCCTTGAATGCCCATCTTCATTGCCACAATGGGGTCCAAAATGACCCCTCTTATAGGGCATCCCATCAGATATGCTGGAATAATTGAAGATAAAGTTAATTAAATTAGTCATTTAGGCTTTGTTTGGGGCGACTTTCTTACAGCTTCTTAAGACAGTTTTTTAGTTCAAAATTTTAAAATTTTGTACTTAAAAGCTGCTTTATGAAAAGAATATTGATTTAAAATTCATGGACTGTAGCACATATTTATGTCACCAAGAGGTCAAATATGCATATGTTATAAAATGGTTGGGATTGTATATATAGCTTAAGAAATCACCTGTTAGAACATGCCCTGCTTCATGAACAAGAACTCTGCTCCTGTAAGGAGGCCAAAAGCATAATATTTGTGCAAGACAGGTTCCCCCAAGAAAAACAGCGTCAATAGCGGCCAAACCTAATACCGCTGCAATATTAGGCCTTATGTCTACTCCTTGAGAGATCAGAAGATTAGCACCACCTAAAATTCCAAGCAACATAATCCTAGAGGTTCCAGAAAGGCCCCACTTCTTAGGTGCAAGCTTCGAAGCTGAACAAATGGCAAATAGATCACTTGGCGATTTAAATTATTGCTCGCAAAAGGAGTACAATGGTTATATTCAAAAAGGTAAAAGAGCGTATAAAGAGGACAGTTTAGCAACTCAAGAAATTATTTAATGAGGATGTTTAAAAAAAATTATTTTAGAAGAACATAATAAACCAAATAATGAAGAGCATTATGGACAAAAAAAAAATAAAAGCAAAGTTAGCTTTGAGAAGACATGTAAAAGCAAAGCTTTAGACCTACATGAGAATTAAAAATAATAATAATATTATAACAAAAAATAACATACATATAATAAAAATAATTATGAAGAACTGCCAAAAATGAAGGAAAAAAACAAAAATATCATGATAACCAACTATGCAACATCCAATGGATCCTATAAGCTAAAAAAAACTCATTTAGAATGTGTTGCTTGAAGCCTTATCAATAGAAGAGAGTAGTGATAGATTTTTTTTCCGATTTCTGACCCATCTAGTAAATAGAATTTGGAACTTTTATCAACTAAAACTTCGACACTATGAATGCACGCATACGAATTATAAGGTTGCAAAGAATATGATTATTACTAAATTCTCAAATTGGAGGGAGCTAAGGTATTCCAATAATAGGTTGTTCAGTCTCAATGCTAATACCAGCTAAGGATGAAGTACCCATTCATAAAACAAGTAGGGAGCGGAATAAAATTGATTCCAAATTCTAAGTGCAGACTTGATTTAACGTAGCAGTATCTATTAAGATTTGGAGAATTATGAGGGAAAAGATTAGGAGGTCGTCAAATGATTGATGGATAAACATTTCATGATAATAAAGAAGACAAACTTATATCAAACAATAAAGCTAGGTAGGAAACTAATGAATATAGACTATGAAATATTAAGTCAGCGTGAAATAATCAAATTGATTTCACACCAAGAAGAACTTCCATGAAAGTGATTTTTATGTTAAGACAATTAATAAAAAAATATATGGAGAGCTAATAAAGGTTCCCAATATGGTTGTTATTATCCTTAAGAAGGCATATGATTAGGGGTGTCAATTTCGGGTAACGGGTCGAACCCGAAACTGACCCGTCACTATTCGGGTCAACCCGAACCCGAATCGTTTTTGAAAACGGGTCAGTTTTCCTGACCCAAACCCGACCCGCTTCGGGTCCGGGTCAACCCGACACGACCCGAGTGACCCGTTTCCAACAAAAAATTGCTAGTTTTTGGGTAAAAACGGGTCTATCTCCTCTTTTTCGGGTCAAAAATGGGTCAAAATCGAGTCAATCTCGGGTTACTGGGTCAAAATCGGGATTTCGGGTCAATTTCGGGTCAAAGGGTTAACCCGAACCCGACCCGATTTTTGAAACGGGTCAAAATGTTGAACCCAAACCCGACCCGTTTCGGGTTCGGTTTGACCCTAACCTGAAATTTTCGGGTCGGGTTCGAGTCGGGTTTTCGGGTCGTGTCAAATATTGACACCCCTACATATGATCAAGTTCCACAATGATTGAATTATTGTGGAATAAGACATAAATGTGTGCTGCAAAGTTATGCTGAAGTTGTTATATATATAGTGCTAAGCAATTAGTAGTTGGGGAATGACCAAAGACTTACCAATAATAAGTCCATGTGATAAAAATCTTCATGTTTATTTTTTTCTCTGTTTGCCTTCCGCCCTTATTTCATCAAAAGCATCATATCAAGCAATGATTTGAGCATACCTTTTTATATTTGTATTCATTGGTTTATATTTTATTGGTTATTTATGTTATTAAGAACATGTAAAGATGGTCATAGAGAGAGGGATATATTTTTACTTCCTAGATTTAGGTTAGTTCATATGATTTGGCATGAAGTCAATCTTGATTCAATTCAGCTTAATTTTTACAATGAATTGTTTCATTGGAATAAAATATATTTTCCTTTATTTGTTATGTTGAGGTTGCAAGGCAATGGCTTATAGACTTAATCCCTTGTAATTAATTTGGGTAGTGACTGCTAGACAATAGAGGACAGACTTTACCTTCCAAGCCAGTTTGTTCCTTCAAAATTGTTGGTGTGACCTCTCTTGCTCCATCCATAACTGTAAAGCAAAAAAATATAAAGAAAATAAATATGAAATTGAACTATTTTAAAAGAAAACTGTCAGTAAACAGAATTGTATACAGTGCCAAGCTATTTTTAGAACCATTGATAAAATAGAAAATGTCCTGCAAACATAAATAGCATTACCATGCCAACACGATCACATACACCCATAATGAGGAATCATACAATCTAAGCATCCATGAGGAATGCATGAGCTCCACGAGGTTACATAGCATATTCTTAAGGATTTTAGATTTAAAAAGTAAAAGCTTTCCTTGCGCTTCAGTGCAAAAGAATATGGCTAAGAATAAAAAGAGATAATAACAACACATGGCTGCTTAACAAGGGATCCAAAATAGGTTGTCAGGTCATTTCTCAAAACAAAAATATCATAATGGGCAATTGCATTGACTCTGAAACTATCCTTTCTCCAACAAAGGAAAGACTGACTTAGCGCAACATGAAAATATTCCAGAGAAC
This sequence comes from Dendrobium huoshanense, assembly GCA_016618105.1. Taxonomy (NCBI): domain Eukaryota; kingdom Viridiplantae; phylum Streptophyta; class Magnoliopsida; order Asparagales; family Orchidaceae; genus Dendrobium; species Dendrobium huoshanense. The sequence continues at coordinate 39,465,882 of CM028346.1, read as the reverse complement.
AAGCACACTATTCAAATGTATTTGAAGCCTTAATACATCTAACTCAAGAGCAATCAACTGTTACTGCAAGCATGTATATTCACAACAGAAAGCAATCTTTAGTTGTAGCAAAATCAATAAGAAGTTTAACTTTTGTTTGACAGACAAAATTTCATTCTATCTTTTTTTTTTTTTATAAGCAACCAATATGAGAACTGATGTGAATCCAGGAATCGAATCTTATTAAATTAATAGAAGTTCTATAAAGTAGTGATAATACAACCTCTAGCTTTGCTAAATTGACGATTCAATGGAAATCTTAGAAGTTAACAACGTTTAGGCAAGAAAATTCAGCAAAGTTTACAAGTTCAATAAAATAACGACTTCAATAAAGTAATGTAAATGAATGGTCAACAAGAATCCGGCGGTTAACAAAGTGATTGTCTCACCTTGAGGCCACACTCATTCAACTAACTCTAGGTTCGTTGGGAGAAGAAGAAACATGCTAGTGACGAAACCACTCTGAGGGCCACGATGCCGTAGATCCTTAGGGAAGAAGAGGTCGGCGCGGGTCGTGGAGGTGGTGCAAGGCGACGCCCTTCGACGATCCAAGTGTAAACTGAAAAATGATCGTCGACGGACTCTATGAGAGTGGGTACGATCCGGGCCAAATACTCCTCGACGGTGTCGTCGAAGTCGAATCCGACGTCAAAGAAGGGAGATCGGAGGATGTCCACTCGTCCGTGGTCGTCGTATTCAAACCCGAAATTCCACTCAGGGACCTCCATGCATCCTTGGAGAGGTGGAAGGGTGGTCGCCGCAACTAGATCTCCAAGGGGAGAGATGGGGGGCGGCGGGTTGGATGATGGATGGGGAGGCCGGCGGTGGAGGTGGGGTGAGGGGAGGTGTGTGTAGAGAACAATAACAAAAACTGAGAATAATTTCAGCTTTTGGGGAATTTTGGAGGGGAAATTTGAATTCCAATGAGGGAGGAATTAATTCCTTAATGAAGAATTAATGGGGGGAAGAGAGAGGGGAGGCCGGCGGTGGGAGAAGGAGAGAGGGAAGGGATTAAACTGAAATTATTTGAGTTTCAATCCAAATAGGAGGGAAAATTAATGGTTCCTAATTTGAATTTCAAATTAGGATAAAGGGAGTTAATGGGGTAATTAAATGCAATCCACCAAGGGGGTGGCCGGCGGCATGCATAGGAAGAGAGGGGGGAATTTAGGGAGAGGGGAAAGGAAATTAAGACTTGATTTGATGACGTGGCAAGGGATTTAAAATTCCAAATTAATTTGATTTGAAATTTATTTGCTCATGAAAACTTTCCTAATTTGGATTTCCAAATTAGGAAACAATTCAAAATTTGAATCTCAAATTTCACATTGGAAATTGGTGGAAAAGAGGGGAGACCGGTCGGGTGGGGAAGGGATCTCGGCAAGGGGATGGGCGGCGGTGGAGAGCTTGGTCGGCGGTGGGGAAAACCCTAGGGGGGCCGGCGGTAAGAACTAGGGGAAAGGGAATTTTGTAGAGCTTTCTCGTGGGGAGAAAATTAAGAAGAACAATTAAAAGAAAAAAAAAAAGAAAAATTAGAGAACTCACTAAGAGATCTTGATGGAAGAACTCACCAAGAGATCTTCATGCACTCACAAAGAGAACAAGGCACGAAAATTTTCATTCATTCAATAATAATCCAAAATACAAAGACTTAGCCTTTATATAGGCTCCACAACATACATAAAATAAAAGACTACAATGCCCTTGGGCAACAACAATCACTAATTCCCTCATAGGGGTACAAAAGGAAAAGACAAAATATAAATGACATGAATATAACAAGACATCAAAAATAAAGACTCTGAATCAGGGCCGTCGATTGGCGCCTCCGGCGATGATACACATGTCGGAATCTGATGCCCTCATCAAGAACTCTCTCCATCCCCAAGGAAGTTCCAGCGACATAAGCATGCATTTCTAAACTCTGAAAAAGAAAAAAAAGATGCCCATCAAGTTTGAGAACTCTTAAGCTATAGCTGTCTACCATAAGACATGTTATCGCCTATCAGCATAGACACAACAATTTTTAAGCTTGTTTCTCTCTCAAAATCATATGTTCTAGATTAATGAATTAGTCTTAATTTTCAATTTTTTTATAAATAAGTCCAGTTACAATAATGGACATACTTTCATGCATCAACTTCTCTTAAACTAGCCACTTTTCTTATTCTAGAAATAAAAGGAATTTTAAGCAGAGAATAAATTCCCTATTTATCAGCTCTATGTATGGTCAAATATACACCCATATCAAAGATTCTCAGGTAAAAATGCATATAACATATTAAGATATGAGCCATGCTAGACATGGGGTAACATGCAACAATACTTTCTGGTAATAAAATAGCTTTTTATTTATTTATTTTAAGCTACCACACTTGCATATTTAGATATAAAAAGCTGTTTCACATCACAAAATAATTTATGGAAAACTAAAAGAAAGTTGCAACCTAACATAAGTATGACAACAGTTTGAAAAACAAAACAATGCAAAGGATGCCCCAAACAAACTCTACATCCAATGATATGAATCCACTTGCACATAGTTTAGTAGTTAACAGTGGATTAATTAGAAGGACTTAATTACCTTAAGATATCATATTCTATAGATACCCATATGGCGAGAACATTGACATGAGAATAATGAAAAAGTTTTCCAAATTTATTTTTTCGGGTTTCTATTTTTTTCTTTTAGAAGTGTTAAATAGCTCAAAATGTCCAATTACAATTGATGATCCAAATATTGGTGCTCTTGCCGAGAAAGGAGAATATCACTAATTCAATAAACCACAAAACATCATTGCCTTGTACGAGTCGATTCAAGATCATGTAGACGGCCTTCTTGCTCTAGATCGCTCTAAACCAAGCTTCTTATGAATCTCATCGACAACATCATTCTCTAGCATTGAGAACTTAAGATATCGTCAAACCAACGATTTGCCTATCCAATCTTAGGTTGCTAATTTCAAAGATCCTTTACCCACCTCATCTCCCACGGTTGTGAATCGTAGCAGCCATCTTCGTCCAACACCCACACCTTGTCGATCGCAAGCAAGCTAATATCACTATATTAACCCAATCCCATCAATCTTTGCGTTTGCTTTCTTTTAGAATCCGCGAGGTGCTCCTTCCCGCTTGGACAAATGTGCCGATATCTGAAGTTCCTATAAAATGTGCCAACCCACTGATGATCTATTCAAGAACCATAAAAACAAACACTATCGTTATTGCAAGATCCTTCTTGATCCTTTGTCTGTCCAATATCCCATCCTAACCTCCTCGACAACCGGATCCAAATTAGGCAACCAAGGTTGCACCTCTAACAACTCCATCTCCACAAAAAAACACACTATTGCAAACCTCATCATGTGTTGTTGCGACTTTCATGCCAAGTATGTGACAATACTCATCATGCACAGCATCCGTTCAAGTTTTTTTTATCTCAGCCGCCACCTCACCTTAAGAACCACATAGTTTGTGGGCGCATATCCCAAACTCTAGGAGATTATAATCCAATGCAAGCATCTTCTTCCATTTTGGCAAACTAATTGCTCAATCTCTTACTTAAGAGAAACAAGAGCATGCCAATCAAATTTCCTTTCTCAAAACCACTGCATCTTCTACCTGGTGACCATTTCTTCAATGTTCCTTGCATTCATGCTAAGATGTTTACCGCACATGAAGAACAATTTGGGTCAGCAGTTACATCATAAATCAATAATGGAAGAGAGTTTAATTAGTCATTCAAGAACTTTAAAATAGACATTCCTAGTTTCAATGGAGATAATCAATAAAAATGAATTGTTAAGGTTGCTTAGTTTTTTTTTTACCACAATCCATCCAATGCATTGCATTTTATGATTGCCTCATTGCATATGGATGGACAGGCATTTTTCTGCTACCACTGAATGTATTTGAACAAATGATGAGTTCTTGGAATTCTTTCAATTAAAATTTCTTTGATGTTTGATCATCCTCTTGAGATCATTGAAAACATTCTTGAAGATCAACCTTTACATTGTGTTGAAAATGACATCGCAAGCCCGTGTGCTAATGAGATTATAGAATAGTGGGATGTGCAAATGCTTATAATCGCACAATTGTTGCACAATATTGATCAATTGGACTTTTAACCGGACACAATGACAATAAAGGATTCATGTTGCCGACCCCACGTAGTGGGACAAAGGCTTGATGTTGTTGTTGTTGATTGGATGCCACACTCATGGTCCCAAGGGATGATGAACTCAAGGATTTCCTCAAGTGTCTCTAGGTCAAGGGTTTCTCTGGCGATGCCATTGTCGTTCTAGAACACAAAATTAAATTGCTTGAGAGATTGTGGCTGATGGATGGTTAGTAGCCTTCATTGGATTGACGTGATTGTTTGAAATTGAGGACAAGTTACTTGGCGAGGGTAGTAATGATGTAAATCTGCTTGTTATTAGTTTAGTAGTTAAAAGCGGATAAATTAAGAAGAGTTAATTAGTTTGAGACATTGTATCCTATAAATACCACATTTGGGGTATTTCAAACAAGCAAATGAGTTCTTAAATCAAAATCAAAATAGCAAAAGCAAATCATTCAGCATCCAGAGCAAAAAACCAAAAATCAACGTAAGAATACAACCCAATGTCCTCTTGAATGCCTCTAAACCTCTTCCCCATTACATGAATAATACTGACAACAGTAGAAGGAGATCGAATTTTACCAATATTTCTGCATTTTCCAAAATTCTCCAGCAAACCACGATCTTTCAAAAACGCATAAGCGCTTCCTACCAACCTCATATCATCGGCGTTAATGCACGTGTCTAACACCTCCCAGTCCTTTTCCAATCTGGGGAGGTCCAGCATATAAGACAACGAAGGGTTCGAGGGGGCATACGGAAGAGAAGTGGATGCAGGAGTTTGGAGAGGATTGGGAACGGTTTCCATGGTTTTCAGAAACCGGAGGGCTCGAGCGAGGTCTTTCTCCCTTACGGCATCCTCGTACTCTCGCCATTCTCTTATAGCTCTTAAGACCAGTGAACGAGACGATTTCGCTGGAATTCTTCGCTTTGGGATTGAAAATATAATTGGTTTAGCGATTTTGAAGCCAGGGAGCTGCAGGATTGCAGAGGGGGGAGTGCAGACGAGCCAGGAAGAAGCCATTAGGGCGGTTCAGCTGCTGGAGAAACAGAGCCGAGTGGCTGCGGATGAAATAAGAACGGCCGACTATTTTGTTTAAAAGGAAAATATGTCTCAAATTTTTCTTCAGCACAAAATGTCAATATTTTTAACTGAGGATTAATTATTTAAAGTCCATCACAATTAAATTTTATTCAAATAACATTTAAATTTTATTTAATCAAATATTGATCAAGATTAAGACCTCTTGCAAGCTATAAATCGTATAATAATTAAGTATATAATTAATATCTTAAGTTTGTGTAAAAGTTCAGTATTTACAAATAAAAATTTGTAAATATTATTATTTTTATATAAATAATATTTGTGCTTTTTGTATATTGTGAAATATATCTTAAATGCTCTTAAAATATGATTCACCTTCCGTCGGCTCACCGTTGCAATCACGTGACAGAAGGTCTTTGAGTCGCTCTGTGCCTCTGTCTCGAATCTCGTCCTGTATGAGAGGATGAGGGCGCTGCTTCAAGTCTTCAACCGAGGGAGAAGAGAGACGGGGATGGGGGTTTCACGCTGCGGCTAGGGCAGACAGACTGCGGAGGCGAAATATGTTACGAAATGCGGCGGGTTAGGGTTTTTTTAGCCGTATAAAAATATATTATGTTATAAGCTTTTGATATTAAAAAAAAATATATTATAAATATAATATATATAATATAATCGAGTAGCTTGATAAGATTTCGAGTCGAGTCGGGTTGAGCTCGAACTCGAGCTCGTTAATCATTCGAGCTCGATTGTAGGCTCGAGCTCGAGCTCGAAGCTCGATAAGATCGGCTCGCGAGCTCGTTAACGAGTCGAGTTCGAGCCGGCTCGACTCATTTACACTCCTACCTCATACTGATCAGTGTGCATTTTTTAGAGACGTATCATTTGCTTCCTTATTTTTAGATGTCGAAAATTATGTCATCCTAAAATATATATTAAACCTTAAAAAACTTTGCTTTGCAACTTTCAATTTTACGAGAGTATGAGATGGGATAATTCGTGAATAACATAAAATATTATAATCTTAACTTTTTATAAATTCAATTTGAATGGATGTCAAACCAACAACTACATATTGTAACATTCGTTTAAAGGAAACAACATTTGTTTAAAGGCCTAAGGGCATTTTCAATCGAACGAGATTCATCAGTTTGCAGCTCCAATAAGATCCATCTGTACGTAAAATGGAAACACATTTTTGAATTTTATCTCGATTATGAACAATGAGATTCTAATACTGACATCACACTATTCGTAATTTCATTTGCTCGTTCTCACTATTTAAAATAGAGATGATAAATCATATACTCATAATATTATTATTTTTTTATTTTTTTTATGTTAGAGATAATTATTATTTGATACTGTTATGAAAAATTGGTTTTTTTTTTTTTGGGTCGGAGATGACTAAATTGCAATCAGGGACGCGTACGTTAGCATTCCTGCTTTATAGTACGCCATCGTTCACCTACAAAGCCTTCTGTTTTTCCCAACCCGTGTGGTTGTAGGCATTCCAAGTCCAGTTTTACTTATCCATTTTCTTCGAATCAGATACGTGTTTTAGCGAGCTAAGAATGTCAAAGAAACGGAGCGTTGGCGATCTGAAGGGAGCAGATCTGAAGGGGAAGAAGGTGTTTGTTAGGGTAGATCTAAACGTACCGCTCGATGACAACCTCAAGATCACCGACGACACCAGGATCAGGGCCGCTGTTCCCACCATCAATTACTTGAGGGAGCACGGAGCCAAGGTGCTTCTCTGCAGTCATCTGGTGAGATTCTCTTATTGATAGGATTTGCTTGCCTTGTTTTTGTTTCCGGTGCTGTTGTTGGTTGTCTTTTTGAATACTTTATGGTTTTGGTTGTAGCTTTGAGAGGATATTCTATGAAAATGAACTGTTAACAGGTGCATGTTATAGCTTGTTTGGGCTTTTGATTTTATTTTGGATTTAGCTAGCGATCTATCATCTATGCCTTGGTTGATTAAGTTTTCGACTTTCTTCTATTTTGTCTTATGAATTATGTTTATTTTATGTTTACTTGGCCTATTACTATTTAGATTTTGGTTGCGGTGAAAAATTTGGTAGAATTTGCACCTTAAATATGATAAGGATGGTTTTCTACCCACTGAATTTGATTTGATCTAGGTGTAAGACAGGTTAATTAAGCAACTCTTATAAACACACATCCCAAAACAATCAAATGGGTAGAATAAACATAATTTTAGTGTTTTGATCGAATTTCTTATGATTTGATTTCAGTTGGTCTCCAATTGATAACAATTCGTCATTTCGTATATATTATTGCTTTAGTACACTAGGAAATAGGTTATGATGAAAATTGTGATGCAGTGGTATACTTGGAGAAGTATGAATTGAATAATTAAAAAACAAAACATTCAATCAAGCTGCAATGAGGTGTCATCGAGCGGTAATTTATTTCACTATCCTATATTAAGATCCTTATCTTATCATTGCTAATTTATTCCACGGTTATCTTCCATGGCTTGAGTTAATGTTTGATCTTGCATCAGGTCCTGATTTTTTTACCGTTAGGAGTGGTTCAAGGGCTTTGAAAAATTATTAAATGAGAGATTATTGAGAAAATAAATTTGAAAGAGCATAAATAATAGAATAATGTATATTATAGAATAATAAAAAAGAGTGTAGTTAGCTAGGAAGAAGGTGCATAAAATTATTTTGAAGAGTTATGTGGTTTTTTAAGGATTTGTTTAATAACTCATTATAGTAAAATTTTGAAGATTAAGATGATGCTAAATGATTAGAGAAGAAACATTTTGATATTAACATTTAAGAATAAAGGAGATGTTTGAGATTTTATTTACTATAGAGTGATTGAACCTATGATTCATGCAATGAAGTTGGGAGAGAGTAATGTAATGTAGGCTTAGAAAAATTATAATAGTTTTGTAGAATCAATTTAGTTTCATAATAGGGAGATCTACCATGGAAGTGATTTTTTGTTGTTAAAATTAATGGAGAAGCATGAAGAGAAAAATAAAAACCTTCATACAGTTTTTATTGTTTTTGAAAATGCATATTATTGCGTATGATCATAATTGAGTTGATCTATATCAAGGCAATAATACGTGTCAAAGGTAGGACTGCAAACAAAGTCGAGTTGAGTTCAAGTTGCAACAAACACGTGTTTGACTCGTCGCTAAAAAAGTAGCTCAAACTCAAGCCCGAGCTCAAGTTGAGCTCATATAATGAGCTTGAGCTCGACTGTTCATTCTTTCTCGGGCTTGAGAGCTCAACACAAGATGAAGTTGTGATAGGAGCTCAACTTCGCCAAAGAAAGCCGTGCATAAGTTGTGGACTTGCGGCTGGGGATCATTGCGGAAGGAATGACGTGACATCATCAAAGCTTGTCTCGAAGAAGAAGAAGAAGAGGCGAAATGATGTATTGAATGTTAGGGCTTGGGATTCAAAAATAATAATAAATATATGTAAAAGAAACGAATGCTATAAAGATGTTTTTTTTATTTTTTTGAAAAGTTGTACAACTGCATTGATACTTGTTTCCTTGTCGATATGATGATTTTTATTATTGCATTAAATACCATACCTTATTTTACAACAACAACAAGCCTTTACCACACTACATGGGGTCGGCTACATGAATTTTTTTTCTCCATTTTGTCTTATTAAGGGTTAAACTCTCATTAATTCTAATAAAGAAAGACCTCCATTTTATGTGACCAACCATCTAAGGCGAATCTCTTTAATCTTGTCTTCCATTGGAGCTACTCTAATATTTTCACGTATATGCTCCGATGCTCATTTCAAATCCTGTCTCTAAGAGTAAAGTCACTCATCCACTTGATAATCCTCATCTCTGCAACACTTAACTTAATATTATGCTTCTCTTTTAATGACCAACATTTTGCACCATAAAGCATTGCAGGTCTCACCACTAACTAATAGAATTTTCTTTTAAGTTTGAGGGGGATTTTTCTATCACTCAATAAGCCCGATGCATTCCTCTACTTCAACCATCCAACTTGAATTCTACTAATACTATCACCCATCTATTTTACCATCACTTTGAACAATAGAATATAAAACATATACTCTTATTAATGACTATACATGTCAATGGCCTAAAATAGCGCGAACCATTTGGCACTGCGCATTAAAATAGCGCGCTCTATTTGCATCATGCATGGACAATGGTGCATAGCGCAAAGCGCAAATGACACGCTCTATTTTGTTAACATGGTATAAATTTTAAATTATAATTAAAAATTTTAAAGTTTATATATTAATATCACAATTAATTATTAATTAATTAGACATCAAATTAATAAAAATATTAAAAAATGTAAATGATTTAACTCTTTGTAGGATTTAAAACTATCATTTTTGCTATTTGGTGGGATTTAGGCTAAATTATTCTAAAATCCTGCTCAAATCTATTATGTAAGTTTTCGAAGGATTTAAAGTTATCATTTTTGCTACTTAAGAGAATATTTATGCTTAATTTATTCTCTAATCAACCTAACGTTTGCTATTTAATGATAATATATATATATATATATATATATATATATATATATATATATATATATATATATATATATATATATATATATATATATATATAATTATTTTATATTGTGCGTCATATTTAAAATGGCGAATGCCGCGCCCTGCGCTATACGATATGGCTCCACAGGGAACTTTACGTCATGCTGCGCCATTCGTTTTTGACAAATATGTTAATGAATTGATGGTCCAAAGTCATAACCCCCCAGTAGATCATTACTATTAAAATTACACTCCATATATTCAATTTTATATATATTAAAATAAAGCAGAGATGTAGCTACAGCTTGCTCTGATATCATGAAAAACCTGCAGAAACTTTAGCATATGTAGAAAATTCTAAGAGAAAGGAAACAGAGAACCGGAAATTCATTTCTTCATGCCCTTCATTACAGTAACCCCTATCTATATATAATATACCAAGTGTGAAATAATGATTGCTACTGCAGAGGTAGGTTGTCATCTAAGGCTCTCATAGGATGACAGATGTAATCAACGATCTGGATCATTTTCAGAACCGTATAGCAGCTTTTTGCAACTCCTCTATCTTCTGTAGGCTTCCTTTTTCATTGTTTTCTATTCTTTTCCCCGAGTATTAAAATGCCCTATAATTGGCCAGCATTAACGGAACTCTAAAAAGAGCTTACGTGACGTGAAGTCTTATGAGAATTATATTACACCATTGACTTCATTATAATAGAGATACTTACGCAAATCCTCTGTAAAAATTGTAGAATGTCAATTAAGAGTCCTACTAGAGTCCCCGGATATAATCCTAAAGAAAAAATAAATAGAAAACTATCCACATTATCATAGGCATCACCATCCACAGATCCACTATCCTACACCAACTTTCTTATTTTTTTAATTCCACACTGCACGACATCAGCCTTATCTTCATTGAGATCTTTTTTCCTGCACTCTATTTAGGGAGTGAATGTTTGTTCATCGGTTAATGTAACTATCTTACTTCAGTATTAAAGAAATCATATTTTACAGTTTTTGGGGCTTTTTTTGTCTCTACGCCATGAATATGTTGTTTATAAGACCTTCAAGTATTACCATGTCATTCAACTTCTTTCCTGGTCTTGTAAGCTTGCTTAAAATTTTGATGCCCTCTAGTTTATTTTCATTTTCTATTTGCGTGATCTTCTTGAAGAATTTTTTTTTTTTTTTAATGTTTCCTTAGACCAGACTGTTGTTATGAAACTTTCAGCAGATCAATATCATCATTTATTTAATTTTGTGAAGTATGGTTGTAGAACTGAAGCAGAATCATATCTTTCGTATATGGCAGTAGAGGTTCTTGGAGGAAAAATGTATGTTGTTTTGATTTAGTTGTTGTGATGAGGTCATCGATTGAAGATTTCGGCGCACCTATCAGAGACGACCGCGGAGATCGACGGCCGTGATTGCTAGCCTTTATTTTTGATTTCACTTGTACCGTCAGTTTTCATATTATGCTTTTATTTTCGTAGTTTCCCATTTTGCCCCTGAGGGTAATAGTTGCTTTTGTAGCCCCAAGGGGCATTTTAGACTTTTGCACTTTATCTTCTTTGGGGCCTATTTATATGGCCATTGTATCTTGTATGAGATTATTGAATGATTGAATGAAATTTGTTTTGTGTTCTCTTTGTGAGTGCCACTCTTTGGATCTCTTTGTGAGTTCCTTTAGAGATCTCTTAGTGAGTTCTCGAGGTCGTTACATACTATCCTCATATTCTCTACCCAATTCTCCCGCAAGCAATAGTCAACCGTTGGAAGGAGCCGAATTTTTCGTGAGCAAGTTTTGTCCTTGGAGCCCAACCCGCCGGCCATCCTTGTCCCGCCGGCCGGCCACCTTGCCGCCGGCCACCCTCCCTCTCCACCACTTCTCCCCATCTCCTTCCCCAACTCCTCATTGAAATTTGATTTTCAAATTTCACTTTCTTTCCAAATTTGGAAATTTTATTTATGGAAAGTTTTTGAATAAATCCAATAAAAATAAATCTACATGAAATTGGATTTATTTTCAAATTTTCCTAGTCATCAAATCCTATTTGGAAACCCCCCTTCCTCTCTCCCCAATTCCCTCCCTCTCTAATCATGCCGCCGGCCCCTATGGGGGAATCCCATTAATTACTCAATTAATTCTCAAATCCTGTTTGAAATTCAAATTATGATTAAATATTTTTTCCTCCACCTATACTAAAACTGAAATAATTTCAGTTTTTTATTTCCCTAATCCCTCTCTTTCTACCGCCGGCTTCCCCTTAACTTCTCCCTAATTGATTTTTTCAATTAATGCATTGATTACATTAATTGGAAATTCAAAATCCCTAATTCTTCCCTCCCAATTTCACAAAACTGAAATTAAACTTCAGTTTTGTTCTCAACCAAGCCCGCCCCCTCACCCTTGCTCTACCGCCGGCCATCCTCTCCCTCTCCAAGCCGCCGCCCCCTCTCTCCCTTCCTTGGGAGGCCTCTCTCGCGGCGACCACCCGGCTTAACTTGCAAGCATGCATGGACGAACCCGAGTGGAACTACGGGTTTGAATACGACCGCAACGGAAGAGTCGACATCCTCCGATCACAGTTCTTTGACGTCGGATTTGACTTCGACGATACCGTCGAAGACTATTTGGGCCGCATCGTGCCGACGCTCATAGACTCCATCGACGAACACTTCGCCGTCTACACTTGGCTTATCAAAGGTCGATCTACCGTGCCTCCTCCACCTCCGAGATCTTCTTCCACGGCAACGTTCCTTGGCGCTTCCATCTTAGTGGCAACCTCCATGCTAGCTTGGACAATCTTCCGCCGCTCAAGTTAGTCTCCGTAGGAAGAGAGCGTTAAAGGACTCAAGGTGTGAACAACTTTATATTAATTGTGGGAATTTTTATTTACTAGCCGTTGTGTTATGTTTTCTTTCTCTCTTGCTTAAATGGTCTAGCCCTCTTGTTGTAGTTTCTTTGCCTAGCAAATTGAACATCGCGAATTTTTTATTTTTTTTTTACTTAACTTTGAGGCATAATTATATAATTCGTGGAGCTAAAATTTGATTTTCTTTAAAGATCTTGTGTAACTCCTTCATTGCATCACATCATGTTGACTTTAAAACTACAGTATATGAAGCTTCATCTGTCACTCGCCTACTTAATCCTTAGTGAGTTTTTCTTACTTGGAATATGATAACATTTATATGCTTGTTTTAAAGTTTAATTGAATTCTCTCTTTCATCTGGCATTGGCACAGGCATGATTTAGTTGCTTTGCTAGTTTTCTTTATTTTTTTTTTTAATTTGTGAAATGAATGGAACCTTCAAGCAGTGTACTTTCGAACATTACTTAAATTGGAACTTGAAATTCAGGGTCGCCCTAAAGGTGTCACTCCAAAGTACAGCTTGAAGCCTCTTGTGCCTAGGATATCAGAACTTCTTGGAGTTGATGTAAGCTTTTAAATTTGTACTTAATTTCAGTGGTAGCAATTTTTTTATTTCAGGGTGTTTCTTTTCTCAAGTTTGACTGTAATAACATAGGTTGAGATGGCCAATGATTCCATTGGTGAGGAAGTGGAGAAAATCATTGCTGCTTTGCCCGATGGAGGCGTTGTCCTCCTTGAAAATGTGAGGTTCTATAAGGAAGAAGAGAAGAATGATCCAGAGTTCGCAAAGAAACTTGCTTCTCTTGCTGATCTCTATGTTAATGATGCCTTCGGAACTGCTCACAGAGCTCATGCTTCAACAGAGGGTGTAACAAAGTACTTGAAGCCTGCTGTTGCTGGCTTTCTCATGCAGAAGGTATGATGCAGTTTTCTTGTTGATATTTGCACTGTAAAATAAATTTCCTTTAAGCTTTGATTAATTAAAATGATTTAACCAATGCCTTTCTTCAGGCTTGTAAAAGACAAAAGAAATGTAAAATCTTTATCTGTTAGCTGCTAGCTTTTGTTTGCTTAGTTTATTATGGCTTCCAGGAACTTGATTACCTTGTTGGAGCAGTTGGAAATCCTAAGCGACCTTTTGCTGCCATTGTTGGTGGCTCAAAAGTTTCAACTAAGATTGGGGTGATGGAGTCACTCTTAGAGAAAGTTGATATCCTTCTTCTTGGAGGGGGAATGATATTCACTTTCTACAAGGCACAAGGGCATGGTGTTGGATCCTCTCTTGTTGAGGAAGATAAACTTGGTCTAGCAACAGCTCTTATTGAGAAGGCAAAGCTGAAAGGAGTGTCACTCCTATTACCTACTGATGTCGTTGCTGCCGATAAGTTTGCTGCAGATGCCAACAGCAAGGTTTGTTCTCTACTTTTTGGCTGTCAATTATATTTTAGTTTAGTAGCATTAATGAATGTCAACATGCTCAATATTTGTATTTAATAGAGAAAGAATAGAAAGTTCTTTTAATTGATTTTATCTTAGATTTGCTTCATCTCCAGTTAAAATTTGCATGAAAATTTTTTACTTAAGAATACTTCAACCAAAAAGTAGTCGGGATAGGCTCAAAGTCTTTAGAATTGTTTAAAATTTGTGTAATATTACTTATCTATTGCACTAGTTTTAAAGCCCTTATCCCTGGCCAAAATTTTAGTCAAGCTATTCTGACAATTTTTTTTTCCAATTGGTATGCACATGTATTACTCATAATGTTGAAGGCTATATGCGGATCAAATTAGGCCTAGTTGAAGTTTGTGCTATTTGTAAAGTAGTTGTGATTGTTGTTTGAAAACTTGATTGTTTTGAAATCCAATATTGGGTATGATAAATTCTTATCTTTTTTTGGGAGAAAAAATTGAACATCAACTTTCTTGTGGTTATCTTAGGATTTATTTGGGGAATTTTTTTTATACTTTTATTTTACAAACAATTATCTCGTTTTTATTTGGCTTTTTTTTTTTTTAATTTCCATGGTGAGAAGTAGCATTTTGTCATATTTGTGTGGATGTTGTTGTAGCAATAAGGAAAATATTGTTGGGCTTTTTCAAATGGGAAGAAGTATATAATACCCATAACATCTTTCAAAACATTATTTTTTTCAAAAATATTTCTACAATTACTTTTACAGATAGATGCAACTAGTCCTGTCAGGCCTACTCTAGTATATATTATTATAAAAATTTATTTATCACTATAGAAATTTTTGAAATGTAGCAAAAACGTTGCAGCTATATGAAATTGTGGCAATTATTTGGAAAACAAGACTATGAGAAAGTTGCCCTAAATGGGGGACTCTTATAGTCCATTAGGGTAGATTTTCTTTAGTTTAGATTTCCAGATAGTTATCATAGTTATGTATGACTATAACATTTCATTGCCTTTTGAATTTTTTTTTTTTTTTTGCGGTGAGAAGCTTATATATGAATATGCTAAACACCTGGCTCAATGAAACTCAATTTGCCTTCAAGCGAGGAAGGTTAAAGTTAAAGGTGCTCCCCTCGATGAAGGTCAATGTGCACTTGCTAAGGATTAAGTATCATTCATCAACGGCTACTCGCCACTCATTACTCATCACTCGGTAGACTCACTCTGACTAATGATTATCCGCATGTTAGTTGTCCATGTATATTTTTGTATTTTAGCAACATATTTTTTGGGCGGGCTAGACACATTAAGGAAAAGAATATCTTTTCTTATATAATTTTTTTTTTATGTAGCCTTATAATCCTGTAAATAAAAGGTCGTAGGGCTATTTCAAAGAGAATGGAAGTCATTTGGGAGAACTTGGATTCAATACAATCTTTAGGGGTTGTTTGGTAGCGCGATTTAAGAAGGATTTAAGCCAGATTTGTCGTTAATTCTACCAAATGATTTGATAGCATGCAATAAACATGAATCGATTATAAAACATGGATTATTTACAACATAAATTCGAGATTTTCTAAATCCCTTTGTTCGATGGATTTAACAGGATTTACGGGTTTGCGAAGCTCTTCTACGACAAGCGAGTGAGCTCTCGTCTTGAAGGATGAGGCGAAGATGGTTACTTATGCAGCGAGCTAGCTCCCATCATAACTTTTGATTTGACGTGACGCCTTCGAATGAGGCGAAGAAGCTGCTTTAGCAACTCTAGAAAAACAAATTGATAGGAATTAGATGCGATTTCAGCAAAATCAGCCAACGGTAATATGAAATTCGGAAGACATATAGGAAAAACTCTTTTTATTGCAAGATATGTGAAGAAAAACAAACAAGATACGATGGATTTTCAATTAGAGAGGAAGATCCGGCTCTCCCAATTCTCTAGCCACCGATTAAAGCCTAATCAACCTAAGAACAATCTAAATTCAACAAACAATACATAACCCTAACCCTAGGAAAAACACTCTACTTAAAGCATACAAAAATATCTCAAATCCCCAAACATCCTTTTGCATTTGAATTCTTTCCCTCCTAGCAGTTGCCCGCCTTATTTGGATTTTAATACCATGAGCTCCACTGCAGAAGGGGCGAGCAATTAAGCAGGCGGAAGCTTGTTCCACTTAAAATAGTCTGTCAAGGACCGTTGGACCAGTCTAACACAATTTCATGCGAAGCGAAAGTAGCAATGAAGAAATGTTGATGAGGAAAAGCAACAAAAACGAATCAAGGGAAGAAGTCAAAAAGTAAACTCTAGATGACCTCCTAAATTAGAAATTAATCTAAGTTAGCATTATTATAAATAAGTAGTGGTATAATTAGTAGTGTAATTAAGTAATCTAATTTAGCCTAATTAAATAATTAATAATATAATTGGTCATTAAATTAGTTTAATTAATATAATTTAAAATAGAAGTAGTTAATTTTATACTTATTATTACAAATAATAATTAAATAATTAATTTGTTGAATATTTAAGTGATCAATGAGATAATTAATAATATAATTAATAATTAAAACTAATTAAATAATACTTAAATAATTAATTAAATCATTAATATGAGTATTAGTTAAATAATTTGTAATTTCAAAAAAGAATCAACTAATTAATTAGGGTTTAGAAATATAATTAGATAATTATTAATATAATAAGTAATTTGATAATTAACATCTAAATAACTAATTTGATAACTAGTAATAATTAAGCTAAATTATAATTACATTATTTATCATTAGAACTTATCATCAAAGTAATTAAAATTAAAGTTAATAAGTAACTCATACTTAACATGTAAATTATATTCAAAACACATTAAATTTAATTTCTAAATGAACTAACCGCCATAAATCCTGGATTATATTGCCAAATTGATTCACAATATTTAACTAGATTTAACAACTATCTTGCTAAACTGTTTTGAAAATTTAACATACCCAAGATTTATTAAATTGATTTATTACTAAAGTTAAATCCTACTTGTTGCCAAACCCCTTAGAATCTCTCCTTTTCTCTCTTACTTTTTCTCTGACCGAGCCTTCTAAGTCTTGGTAGTAAGGTCCGGGTATCATTTACACATAAATTTGGATCTAACAAATGACTTTTTAAAATTAGATTCATTAGATTGTGATAGTTGTAAGAAAGGCAGAAAGCTGTCTGATTATTTTGAAATTAAAATGTCTACTACTCACACAAGCCATTGCAACTGTTAAAAATTTATTTTACACAAAAGTCATAGCTGCAGCTGCCTCATAGGCCCCCTGAACAGCAATATAAATTAACTAAATCTTTGAAGCCTTCATGTGTGTTGCTAATCTAACTCTTTACTTTTCAGGTTGTCCCAGCATCTGCTATCCCTGATGGCTGGATGGGACTTGACATTGGGCCAGATTCCATTGACACATTCAGTGAGGCTCTTGAGAGTGCTAAAACCATAATCTGGAATGGACCTATGGGTGTTTTTGAGTTTGAGAAGTTCGCAGTTGGAACAGATGTGAGTTAAATGGATAATAAAACTTTCATCTTCAGAATAAAAATAATAATTATAAAGCCTAAAGCTTCGTTTGGGATGGCTTTCTAACTACTTCTTAAAGTACCTTTACAGTATAAAATTTTAAATTTTTATACTAGAAAGCTGTTTTAAGAAGCAGAAAAAAAAAGCAGTCCCAAAGTCTAATTCTCACCCTACTGCTTAATTATCTCAGGCTATTGCGAAGAAATTGGCTGATCTTAGTGGAAAAGGTGTCACAACTATCATCGGCGGCGGCGACTCTGTTGCTGCTGTAGAGAAAGCTGGGCTTGCTGATAAGATGAGCCATATCTCTACAGGCGGTGGTGCGAGCTTGGAGCTTTTGGAAGGAAAATCACTGCCTGGTGTTCTCGCCCTTGATGATGCCTGAAATCTCAGCTAGCCATTAATGGCTTATATTGAGAGAATTTTGTGAGTTATTAAACAAACTTTTTTTGCAGCTGCGCTCCTCTTTTATCTGTTGACGTTTTGTAGAAATAAGTGGAGGTATTTGGTTGCTTCAGTGATGAAGTTCTTGGAACCATTGCGCTTTGTTTTTATATTGAAGAATTTTGTTGTTGATGACTACTATCTAAGGAGTATTATGTGGAAGCAGCATTTCAAACTTTCCAATTTTCCATTTTTTTAAAATGAAGTGCTTAGATTTGATCATTGATTTGTTCTTGGATTGTTGGTTTGCATCAATATTTTGGATTTTAATTTTATACAATTGTGTTAAACATAACAAATTGTAGAAATATATGGGATCAATTTAAGGTTTGTTTGAGAAATTTTTTTGGCTTTTTTATTGTTTAGATGGTAGTCAAAATTTCGATGAATTATTCTGTGCGGACATACGGGAGAATTATTCGGTGTTCTCTCTGTCCGGTGTCTGCAAAGAATAATTTCTCCATAATTTCATTTGACTATTATTATTTATTGCTTTCTCATTACTTTTTTAGAAATTTTGTGATAGAAAATTATTTTTTTGTAACAAAATAGTTAAATTATTTTTCTTACAATAATTTTATAATTAATTTTATATAATGTTACAGTTCTCCTAAATAAACTCGAAAAGTTTCGCATCTATATTCTAGATTTACGCTTTTTCCTATGAAGTTTTACACCTTTGCTACTCTTTTTATTCATTAAAGCTCATTTGATTGCTGGAAAATGAAAATACATATTAAAAAAAAAGAGGATTTTATTTTTAAATTAGTTTAATTGTGAATTAAAAATTTTATTTTTGTCAGAGTTTTGAAGAGATTTATTGAATTTGAAATAAAAAAGTAATGTCTAATCACATATAATAAAGCGATAAATCTAATATAACTTATTATTTTATTTAATATTATTTATAGCAACACTTGCATGTGTGAATTTTCTCTTTATGTTTAGTTTGGTTGGTGGGCGAGTATGGTTGGGATTTGGGAATCCTCCAACTAGTGCTCGATTCCTCTTGAGCTAAGTGGGGCTCAATCAAGTGCGAGGTTGGAGGTTTCCGGGGTGGGTGCCTCTTCTAGATCAGTCGATGATTAGTCATGCCGCCAAGAACTCTTTTGGGGTGGCAGCTGGTGGATATTCCGTTCAAAAAAAAAAAAAAACCTCAAGTCATGGCCACATAATATGTTGACTTATTTATTTATTGTATATACTTTTAAGGGAACACTATATTTTATGTTATTTACATATCTAACATCCAAATCATTAATATTACATGCCTACCACCCATATACAACTTTAATATCAAATAAACCACTCATATAATTCATTTATATCATTCATACATTCCTATAAACTTTAATATTTCATTCCAAGCATCCAAATTTGTTCTATGGGTGGTAGTCATGTAATATTAATACTTTGGGTGTTAGATATGTAAATAGCATAAAATAAAGTGGTATGTATGTAAAACCCCCTAATTTTAATTATAATTATATGTAAGATAATATTTTAATTAACTATAACTTATTTTTATTAAGTTAATTAAAATCAAGTCTATTTTGTAATATTAAATAAAATAA